>JAPMLY010000057.1:185000-212500 GCA_026401115.1 Tetraselmis chui | reverse complement strand
AGACATCGATTCGGTCAGAAGAAACACCCGAGAAACACCCCAGCATCGCTACCCATTGGGGATAGGTGGTCGTGCACATACATACTTATTGCAAAACTGCTGCGAACGCTAGGCTGCGAACATGGAATGGTGTACAAGCACACGCATCAGATTGTGGAAAGCAGACGAGGAAAGCACTCACGACAGGCTGCGAGACGTCTGTTGGATCGCACTCCGCTTCATGATCTTTGACTCTGCACAACCCGCCAGAGCTCCCAATGCTGCAAGACGAGTCATACACACATTAGCGATGTGACGTTGCGCAGTAGTCGACGCGCCTCAACTCGTCGGTTAGTTGTAAGCTCAGCATCTGTACCACCAGCAGACTTACTACATGCAGAGGTACTTGACTGAGGAGTCATGCACCGTGCCAAAACAGAACCACGTTTAGGGGCGACAGGCTGCCGTACTGCAATTTGTAGATGAAGGGATACACACTTTACGATTGGCGTTACGCGACAGGGCATAAGTAGTACTGCGCGGATGAACTCACCTGTAATACTCGACGCGTGTACTCCCTGGCGATGAGACGGTGTACTGCTGTATGAGGTCCTGGGGATAAAGCAGCAGCGAGGGGAAAGCAGGGATTCAGTCGCTAGCATGTGAAATCAACGCCCCAAACATGACAGGTTGGTCACAACGAGGCGGTCCGTACGGCTTGAGCATCGACCGCAGCACCGCCGACAGCGAGCTGAAGAATGATTTTTTACGCCAAAACGGACGATAATAATATGATCAATAACAACAGTAAGACACTACCAACCCCCAGCCCACAGCGCCTCCTACGGAACGGCCGTTAACATAATGCGACTAAACCTGGCATCCCGCCTTCTATGACTAGTTCTACTGTCGGCTGGGGCATTGGACGCGTCGCAGTTGGGTGATGGCTTGATTGTGTCGTCGAAAAGGAGATACGCGCATTTACGACAAAATGACAGATACTGTATCTTTCGAACCGGTGTACCGCACAGTCCAGCGCACCTGATAGAGGACGGCAGGGAAGGAGGCTCCAGCACCCAACACTTCCAGAGCCAGCCCTCCAGCGCCCAGTAGTAGCGTAACTAAAAGAACAAGCAGCCTAGCTGCAACTGCACCCCTCCGCAAGTGCCCCAAGTGATGCCGAGTCGTGCTCATTGGCGGCCTTCCACGTGAATGCGTCCACGTGACCGCGAGGGCCGGCACGGTATTTGTGTGTACTGTGATCATCCAAATAAGCCAATTATCTATCCGGTCGTGTCGACCTGCCCGCCGGCGTCAGCTACCGAGACTCAGCACGGTGCCAGACGACCCAGGTGGTCTCCGCCGCCCTGAAGCGAAGACCTAGAAGAGGTATCAGTGCATCTGAACAACCGGGTACAATTATCAGAGCCGCGCGCGCGAGCTCTAGTCTGAGCGACTACTTCCCCCATCGCCACTGGCGGAATGCGGAGTTGTGTTAAATGTCAGAAACCAGTGGACGAGGACGTCTTCACCCGCCATCCCCTATCCTATTAATAACCGCACCGTGACAATATCGTTAAACAGGGTACCGCGGTATGGTAACAAAACTACAGGTACCCGTATTTTGTACGCAAGTATGAAATTACTGCAAGCATGCTGATTTTATTTGGTGATGCTTGATTTGCGCCGAGAGTTCAACCACACATGGCCCTCCATGCTACTTGGAAAGTAACCCTCTAGCTTTCAGGAAAGCTAGGAATCAGGGAGCTAAACATCTCATGGTATTGGGGCTCTTATCTTCGGAACATCTTAGATGAGGACAGTACTGATGCAGTTGCTCGGCTTCCTGCCCCGCGAGCCTACCTAGCTCTAGTACAGGACCTAGCCTACCCAGTACAGGAGTATACAGGAGTATAGGAACTAGCCTCTAGTACAGGACCTAGCCTACCCAGTACAGGACCTACTGCCTACTACCAAGTACAGGACCTAGCCTAGCTAGTACAGCTACCTAGTACAGGTACATGCATCTCTTCTAGAGTACAGGCGGTTTTCCATCTCTTGTTGACAATTTTATAAATCTTCCCTGGTGGTTTTATTGTCTCCTGTCTCTTATCTGTTCACAGCTTAAGGCCGGCTCTTCGGTAAACTTTGCCACCATCCGCGAAAGATGAGATGTTCCGTGGTGGTTTGCCATCGCTTTTTCTGTAATTAATGCGTTATTTCAAAATTAAAGCAATATAGTAGGGAGGCACCATAGGCACGAGGGTGACAGGGAAAGGGGGGGGGGGGGGGGGGGGGGGGGGGAGGGAGGTGGAAAGAGACGCCCGCCGGTGGCGTAACTAACGGCGGCGGCCCCGGGGGTGGGCTCTCACGCTCGTCCGCACTCACCCCCACCTCTTGGTGGAGTGTGCGGGTAACCCTATGTGCTTGTGCTTGTTCCGTGCTTGTGTAACGTGACAAGTAATGTCATGTCCTGCCAAGACGTTACATTATATTGTATAAGTACTTGTTACTTATCAAGTAGACGTACTTTTCCACGGTCTGTCGGTCTGTTGGCCGATATTGTTGTAATACAATTTCAATTTCAATACCTTTTCCACGGAAGTTGTGTTCATGCAATTACATATGTCATTGTTAAACTCAAGGAATGTCGTTAGCAATATACACTAGGGCTTTTAGGCGCCCGCCGGCGGCGCAGCGGCGGCGGATCCGGAGGGGGGTGCGCTCGCATGCCCGTCGGCACCTACATCTACCTCCACGCGGCGGGCCCTGGTAACCCCGTAGCCGTGCCATGCTTGGCACGGTAGGGGGTTGGACGAGGTACCGACAGTTGCGATCCGCGGGATAAGCAGATGTCGGGAAGCCATGTACGGAGGGTTTTGGAAAAACATAACATCCGTACACCAACACATGGATCTCTCGCTCGGCCAGTCCGATATGTTTTTTCAGCGACTAAATACTCACAGATACTCTCCCGTCTTGACGGGAACGAGGTCTGCGAAATGTTTTTTGGCGAAGAAGGGTACGGACGGATCAACGGTGGGACGAGGGTGTTGGAGCTCGCGGCGGACAGCTAGGAAGCAACGCTAGGGCACGGCGCTCGCTCGCTGTTGCCAACCATGTGAGCTTTAAGTCTCCCCTGGGGGCGAGGCCCGAAGCTACGCATGACGGAGGTGGGTCGCAGCCGGAGGAGCGGCACGGTCTGGCGGCGGCGGTCCTTAGGATCACCCGCCGCCGGAGAAACCCGGTACGGGGGTTTTTGGGGGACATATACCCGTACCCACCATCTTTTGAGGAACGGCGACTCGATCCTTGTGCTATACCAACCCCTCCCCTAGTCGGTACCCGGTTATCGACAGGTTGCCTCATGCAGTGTGCCTAGGGTTATCGTAACGGCACACTGCTCGTAAAGGCGGCCCCCTAACAACGTAAACCACCGGGGGAGGGTACGGACGGCACAGCGCAATCGGATAGGTGGTGGAAACAGACGGCGAATGGACATGGCACATGATAAAATCTGGCTTGGGGGCAGGAGAGCCAGCCGGACATCGTTTGTGGCCTAGCTATTTTCTCTTCCCAGCCGCCGCAACAGGAGAGAAGGCTAAGCTAGGTGGCGAGTTGCGCCGGGAGGAGCGACTAATATCTCGGACGGGGATGTGCAAGTATCGAGTCGGGACCGTCGACGACTTGAGCGAGGGTTTTTTTTACATGCCTTTTCCCCCCAACTCCGGCACGACCAGAGTCGCACAGGAGCAGAGGTCAGGCAGGTCCGACTCGACCAGCACCAGCTGACCGGCTTAGCTGATCAGCTACCCCGTAGCGGCTGGAGCAGGCCGCGCTTCGTTGAGACTAGCGACATTTTATATTTCATAATGTATCCAAAAAAATACGCATGCAAAAAAAACCATAAATACATGGTTACGTGTATGTTTTAGACGGTATCGCTACTGCCAATGGAGAGGTTGGGATAAGTGGTTCACGGTCTAGCTCTTGTTAATATAAGACAACTAACGGCACATACAGGGGGGGCCAGAGACAGCAACCGGTTTCACCCGGTACATGTTGTAAACAATTTCAATTTCAATTATGGCTTTTAAAGATGTTCCGTGCCCCGAGGCCCGTCGGATCCGGCTACGGTGACATGCCCTCCCTTCTTCGAGATCCACTATCGCTCGGCATACCTAATATTTGAGAGTGTTGGCCCGGGTAACCGGGTTAGCGCGGAGGCCCACACTCGAAGCAACGATGCTTAATGGACACGTAGTCGAAGGGAGGAAGGGTGCGGGCGGTGGACAGACTGCCGGACAAGTGCTCGGGTACCGGTATAGACATTGTTGTGGACATGATGGGAAAAATATAATGCTGCGCGGAGTCAAGAGCGCAAGCAATTTTGTCTGCCTATTTGGGGCCCTCCCGGTTGTCCTCGATGGGGGGCCCTACAAGTTGGAGCCCCGTCGGGAGGAGCGGCGGTGACCATGGGGCGGGGCGCATGAGATGTGCCGACGGGATCGAAGGGCGACTACATGAGGAGGGTCATTTTTGCTTGCCTTCTTCCTCCTATCTCCGGCAAGACATGAGTTATGCGGGAGCTATATTCGGTTGGCATGTCGCCCATCTCGAACGCCGATCGGCCTAGGCTAGTCGGCACCCCATTTCGGTGGGAGCGGGCCGTGCATCATGAAGGTGTGGCAGCAAGTTTCGTTTTGCATTCTTGATAAGTGGATTTATATCTACACTCTTCCCATAAAGTCCGTTACTAGTGAAATAGGGCCTTTCGCGTAGGGCGGGTGTTTATCATGTAGGGTTTCTAGGGTTTAACTGTACTTAATCTCGTTGAAAAGGCGGACCGAAACTTGTGCTGACGGTGAAGTAAAGGGGGAAGGGGGGCACAAATGGGGCCCGTCACGGCTACGAACTGACGTATTAGGGTTTGCGGGTCAACCCCGATTTCGGGGCATACCCTGATTCGGGCGCCCCGGAATTCGGATTTTCCACACTTTGGCTCGTGAAAACTCCCGAAATCGGCGACACAACACGCGGATTTTATGATCCCAGCATGCTGTCCGTAAACATGGGAGCACGTGGGTGTGATGGCATGTGCCGTTAAGATGCTTGACGTGGGTGGGATAGGGGCCGGAAACCCACAGCTTGGGAGGCTTAAAAAAGCCTAACTTTGCCGCAAGGTGTCCGATTCGAGCAAACTAAGTTGCAAATGGAAGCCCTTCCCCCAAGCAAGTATAAGTTTTCAACTGAATTTACGCCTACCGGCCGGGTTTCGCGTCAAATCCGCCGTCCGATGCCATCCAGCCCCTCGTACAGCCAACTAAAGTTTTTAGGGTTTCAAAATCTGCCACATTCGCGCGGGGCTAGCAACCCTTGGACAGGTGGTACCCGCACACCCGCTCCGCCAATACGCTCAACAATCAGCGCTCTATATTTCGTTTATTCACGGCGTCACCCATTTCATCCCCCATGTTGGCATGGTGCCGTGCCATTTGCCGCATGCCAAACCAAGGCCCGTGCTAGGGTACTTTGAAAGCTCCCCGCCATATTTCACGCCCGGCGATGCGAAAGCTTGAAAGGCCAGCGATCCGCGCGCTAGGGTGCTTACACTCCAAGTCAACCGTCCCTCAAGCCCAATAGGTCCCTAGCCCGTGCTCCTTGGCTGTATTTTCGGGCACTTGGCAAGAAAACCTAGTGCACACGATATGCCATTCCCGGTATTGCCGCTCTGTAGGCGGCCGGGCGCAACACACTCGGCGGATACTCGTGCAATTGTGCAAACATGATGAAAGCCCAATGTCGAGTATTCTCCCGGCTTATCGCGACATTACGTGCACCGAGCCACGCATAGAGGCGTGCATAACCTGCACATCCACAAATTTCGGCCTGCAAAATTTCGGCCGCAAATCCAACGTGTGTGCCCACAATAATCGGAGCGTGCCGATAGAGGTGCTCACGTCAGTGAACAACGCGCCGTGGTGTGTTGTTCGAAAGTCATTACTCTACCCCCCAATCGAATTGCATGGCCATCGCGGCTGTGCGTGGCGGGTAATTAAATGCGTGCCGCTAGTAACGGACTTTATGGGAAGAGTGTTGATCTGCATTTTTCTTGATTAATATTTTTTTGGTTGTTACTATTGAGGCGGGAGGGCTGTGGCAATTACTACGGTTGCGTAAACTTTTAACCCACGAGGAACATCGGCACACATTGCAAATAAATGCGTCGAAAGGTTTAAATGGTCGCAGAGCACCCGGCCCTATCGTTGCTCTTAAGTGACCTAAATGGCTGAGCATTTGATGAACGTTGGAAAGCAGCCGGTCCGGTTTGTTGGTATCATTGTAAATCTGTTGTAATTATTTTTTCATTTCTATGCCATCATTCAGCGCTTCTTGCGGCTGAGGCGTAACAACCGACTCAAACAACTCACTAACTCAGTCGACAACAATAGTTCCGACTCCAACAAAACGTGGAGCATGACGTCGTCTGTACAGGAATCAAAGAGATACTATCGTAAACTTGTAAAGACCATTTATATGTTTAATTGATTGGAAGCCTTATATTTAGCTCAGGGGCAGGTGGGGGGGCCGAGCCACGAAAAGGTAGCGCTTCTACCTCCGTGCACATATCTTTTCCCGGGTATTTCCCCGGCTTTTCTTGTATGGTGCATGGGTATATGTTTGACAACCAACTAGCCACCGTACCATCCTCCCATCGTTTGCGCGTTTGTCGAGCACCCTCGTTTCAAGTGTGAGACTCCGCGTTCGCCCGGGACATGGTGTTGTACAAGTGCTCGCTACTTCACGTACCGTACTTCTCCATCGAAAGAACGCAATGGCAATTACATTCGCCACTGTTAAGCTCGAGGACAATGTTTGTGTATTGTACTACCATTATTGCATTGTAGCATCTCCCGGTACGTGCAGTACGCGCGGTTAGTTATGCATGCTTCAAGACGCAACGACATTATTTCCCGACACAAATATGGCTACGTCGCCTGGATGCGGATGACCGTTACGAGCGATCCCTAACTGAAACAACGTGGAGATGCGAAAATCGGCGGGACCAACTAGGTGTTTTTATGTAAGCCTAGTGGTGTGGAGGGAGGAGACAAACGCAATTATATTTTCGCTTTATAATAACATTGATTGTTCAATAACATGGACCTGATCCAGCCATTTTTCCGTGGATTCGGATCCAGGAGTTGTTCAATTCTCAAGTTCCGACTCGAGTGCGTATCTCCAAAAAAGGGGATCGTACTCAGCAATTCTTGAGGATTTGTGGGTCCGGATAACGGAACTGCGCGTGTTTTTAAGAGTCGAGTACAGGAAGTATAAGTATTTTCAGAGAACAGATCGCGTGAGTTCCCCTGCTTTTGGAGTCGAGTAGTGCGAGAATCAGTTTTTTTCCGTGTAGGTGTATGATTTTGTATATTTGTTGCAGTATGTCAGCATATGACTGCTGGGTGATTGTATGTCTATTTTGTAATACGTGTCCGTATGCGTGTATTTCTGTTGCAGTGTATCAGCATGTGCGTGCGTATGTGATTGTATGTATCTGATACCATACGTGTCCGTATGAGTGTGTAACTTAATTGTATGTACTTATTGTAGTGCGGATGTTCGCGTGTGTGATTGTATGTATCTGTTGTAGTGCGTGTCTCTATGTGAATGCGTGTGTAATTTTGTGATCAGTGTGTGTATGTCAGCATGTATGCGTGTGTGCGTGTGTGATTACATGTATTTATTTAGTACGTGTCTGTATGTGTGTGATTGTATCTATTCTAGTGTCTGTGCATGTGTTTATTATTGTGCGTGTATAATTGCAGTGTTTCGACATGTGTTTTCTAGCGTGTGTGATTGCATATATTTGTTTTAGTGCTGGTGCATGTATTTGTGTATATTTGCTTAGGTGTGTGTCCGTCTGTGTTTGCGTGTATGATTTGTGTAACTGTTGTATTACGTGGCCGTATGCCATTGCGCGTGTAATTATGTGTATCAAATTTAGTGTGTATGCCAGCATGACTGTGTGCGTGTGCGTGTGTATCTGTTGTAGTGGGTTTACATTTGGTTTGGTGTGTTTTTCGGCATGTGCGTGTGTGTGTGTGTGTGTGTGTGTGTGTGTGTGTGTGTGTTTTGTATTGCTTGTGCACGTGTGTGCATGTTTATGTATATCTAAGTGGCTCTCAGCCTGTGTGATTGTGCATGTCTATTGTAGTGTGTATGCACGTGTGCGTGTTTGTGCGATCATTTGTGTTGGTGTTTGTCAGCATGTGCGATTAAGTATATGTCCGCATGCTTGTGTGTTTTGTGTATCTATGTGTGTGTGTGTGTGTGTGTGTGTGTGTTTGTGTGTGTGTGTGTGTGTGTGTGTGTTTGTGTGTGTGTGTGTGTGTGTGTGTGTGTGTGTGTGACCCTCAGCTACCATGTACGTAGGTATGTATATGCATTGTCTAAATCTGCTAGTATATTTGTTCGTGCATGTGGACATTTTCACTGTGCTCGTGTATGCAGCAGAAAGTATCTTGCAGATGGCCGCACTCCTACTGCTGGTATGTCCATCCAAGGTAGAGTTTTTACGTTTTCCAGGTGTGTGTGACTGTGTGAGAGAGAGAGAGGGAGAGAGAGAGAGAGTATGTGTGCTTGTCTTAGTGTGCGATTATGTGCATCTGTTTCAATACGTGTCCGCATGCTTCTGTCACTGTGTATATGTTGAAGTGTTGGTTGGTGCAGGTGTTTGTTTGCATCTGTTGTTGTATGCCAACATGTGCTTGCTTTTGTGATTGTTTGTATCTGTTTTAGTACGTGTCCGAATGCCTGTCTGATTGAGTGTATTTTGGTTGTGTTGGTGCAGCTGTTTTTATTTATCTGTTTTGGTACGTGTGATGGTGTGTATTTGCTTTAGCACGTGTCTGAATGAGAATACGCGTGTAATTATGTGTATCTAATTCATGTTTTGGTACCAAATACCTGTTTTGGTGTGTCGTCCGTCTGTGCTTGTGTGAGTGATTTTGTTTATTTCATGTAGTACGTGTCCGTATGTCATTGCACATGTGATCATGTGTATCAAATTCAGTGTGTTTGCCAGCATGTGTGTGTGTGTGTGTGTGTGTGTGTGTGTGTGTGTGTGTGTGTGTGTGTGTGTGTGTGTGTGTGTGTGTGTGTGTGTGTGTGTGTGTGTGTGTATGCGTGTTCACCCGTGTGCGTATTATGTACCTGCGTTAGTTGTTGTCAGCATGTGTGTGTGTGTGTGTGTGTGTGTGTGTGTGTGTGTGTGTGCATGTGCTTTACTATTTCATAATGTCTGTGAATGTTTACTTTGTATGCTAAGGAAAGCATGTGCTTGCTTGGAGATTAATTGTCATACGTATTTGAAATTTGTATTTGTCATGTATAGTTTAATTGAGACATTCTGTTGGTTTGCGCGCGCGAGTGTGTGTGTGTGTGTGTGTGTGTGTGTGTGTGTGTGTGTGTGTGTGTGTGTGTGTGTGTGTGTGTGTGTGTGTGTGTGTGTGTGTGTGTGTGTGTGTGTGTGTGTGTGTGTGTGTGTGTGTGAGTGTGTGTGTGTGTGTGTGTGTGTGTGTGTGTGCATCAGCTGTTTCACTATTTCATAATGTCTGTGAATGTTCATTTTGTATGTTAAGAAAAACATGTGATAATTAGAGATTAGTCGTCATGCCGTTGCGGCTGGTGACTAATCAACAAAACAAATGATTTCCCCCAGACACTCGGCAGTGGGAGAGGTGCACAACCCCGGCCTTCACCGAGTGAAAGCATGCCACTATATATGAAGTTGACAATGCGGATGATTACATGCAAGGTAGCTACACAATCCCCTTTTTGTGGAAAGTTTACGCTTTCTATTGGATTTGTGCGTGCACGCAGAAACATTGCAAACCCTTGATGGATGAGTGTGTAGCCTGAGCTTATTTGTCCCTGCCGTGGATTAGGTGCACCTAGGGGCACTGAAGATCTGAAGTACGATCCCGACAAGGATTCTGATGGCGAGTATTGCTTCCTACTATTGGGTTCAACCTGCGGGCTACTACCATTCTTGTTGTGGTCGCTTGGCACACTATCATCAGCAGGCGTGTGAATCCCCACTTCGTGTGCTGTTATGTGACAAGGTGCATGGGAGGCTTGGCCGTTAGAGCTTCTATTGTACCTGCGGCAGGTCAATCCGATACGGCGTGTCATTTATGGGTTGTTCTAAAGAATGCCCCTTTGGCTGGCTTCCACTTCGGAATGGTAAACGAGTTGTGGTTCCGAGCAGCTACAATCATGGAGGCGCCACGACGACTTTGTGCATTTGATGGCCGTGGCGAAGAGCGTTGCCGTTAGACACACCGGTGATGCTTACTTTTATGTGCCACGCTATGCGGGCGAGAGCGATGATTCTCGCCTCTTGGCTATTTCAGGAAGCGGGAGTATTGCAACATGTTGCGAGCTACGAAGAAACTCATGGGCACAAGTGTGGAGAGTGGCCGTGCTTGCCGCGCGCTACCCTTGAATCCCAAGGCACGTTCTTGCTGCCCTTGGAAGCCAGTTGTCTTGGCTCATCATGTCCGGCTCATATGTCAACGGTTAAGGGCGTAAACATCGCTATGAACCTCGTGGACGGCCTCCCGAGGTGCGAAACAAAGATGTGGAGACTCGCATGGTGCCCTTCTCACAACCGCCACTATGTGCACCCGCTTTTGGCTCAGCTGGTCCCTTGATCCCTTTCTAAGGACGTTTTGGTGTACTCGCTCCTTGCTTTGAGACATCGCTACGTGGTTAACCAGCAAAGAATATCATGGGATGGTTCATACATGTAGGCGCCTAACATGCGGTGGGTATGGAGGCGAGTGGCCTCGGGGTAAAAGCTTACGAATAAGAAGTCAAACGCGGATCTCCTCAGCACACACTAGGCGGGCGGTGATGCCGTTCTATTGTAGTTGTTTGACAAGATGTCCAACTAGCTATGTTTGAACATATATCGTGTCAACATGTTAGTATATTACGTAGTTGTTACATCCGCATTACGCAACCGCCAATATTTGGTGAGCATGTAGCGAACATAATTTATAAGAAATTAAAATTTGGTATCTAGGTTAATATTTCCACGAAGGGGGGGGAACCGGTTCCCGGGGAACCGCCTAAACTCTTCCCAAAAAAAAAGTCAACTTTGCTATTTGATATATGTATTTTTTTATTACAAGCAAAAAAGAAGTGGAAGCCACTAAGCAAAAACGAACTTTGGTATCGAAATTGAAATTGTTTACAACATATTCCGGCAAACTGGACCGACTGCTGTCTCTCGGGCCACTCTACTTTGCCTTTCAAGACTTATTAGCAAGTTGGGCCCGGGTCTCTTCGACACACCTAGCTTCACACCTATCGACACACCTAGCTTCACTGTGTGTCGACGTTCCTCGGGATTTAAAAAAACTGTAAGCAACCGCAGTAATTGCCACAGCCCCCCCGCCTAAACAGTAACAGCGTGATAATTTTGTAATCAAGAAAAACAGATCCAAAAATAAATCCACTTGTCGAGAAATGCAAAACTAAACTTATGCTCGACCTTCACGATGCTCGGCCCGCTCCCACCGAACCGGGGTGTCGACCGGCCGAGGCCGGTCGGCGTTCTGGAGGGACGCCGGGCCAGCCTAATCTAGCTCCCGCGTGACTTCGGTCTTGCCGAAGATAGGAGGGGAAAGGCTGGCAAAAAAACCCCTCCTCGCGTGGTCGCTCGTCGATCCCGCCGCCCTATCCCGTAAGCCCCGCCAAGGTCGCCGCCGCATCCGCCGACGCGACGGTCCTCCTTGTCGAGGTCCCCCGTCACCTCGAGGGCATGTGGGGGGGGCCGAGACACATAGACATAGAAAAATGGGCGCTCCTGCCTTCACACCTGAATTTCCCCACTCATTTCCCCGGTTTTTTCTCTGTCTGGTACCCGGGTACCTGTCAGGTAGTCCGGCCTGCGTCCGTACCCTCCCCCCTCTGATCGCGCGTCCACCTAGTAGACTTTGTTGAGGTTGGCGCTCACCCGCCCCCCCCCCCGCAAGGGTCTCGTCTATCCGGTAGTGGGTATTGAGGAGGGGGGGTTTGTTTACATATCCCTCCGTAGGACTACTAATGGACTATTGAACCATGCAAACACAGTTAGTGTGGAAGATAACGTACGCAAACGTAGTTACAGTCACAGTCCCGCAAACGGAACAGTTAAGGCGACAACCAGCCTACATGCGTGGTGTCGGGACAACAGAAGTGGGAGAGCTGTAGCCTAGCGACAGCTCTGTACCGAGTCAAACAGTTTATCGGTATGTCCGATCTAGACATGTACTAATCATATCTAGAGTAGCTTACAGTAGCTATCTGCAACTAATACGTATACGGTATTACTTACAACACCCCCCCTGAAGGTAGCTACGGGATGAAGCGTTGCATTGGGTCTTGTCCTCCAAGGATCGCACTTCGGTGTCGTGCTAGTGCAGGTCCTGGGAGGGGTTTGGTGAGCATGTCAGCCACCATCTGGTCAGTGGGGAGGTACCTCAACTTGATGGTCCCTTGCTCCACGTGGTCTTTGAGGAAGTGCCACTTCAGGCCGATGTGTTTAGTCTTCTCGCTGACCAAGGCATTCTGGGAGTATGCAATGGCGCTTTGGTTGTCCTCCCAGATGGTGGTGGTTTCGGTGATGGGGGAGTCGAAGATTTCCCCCAGGAGTTGTCGGAGGTGGAGTCCCTCCTTGGTGGCGTCAGCCGCAGAGTAGTACTCGGCTTCACACGTGGATTGAGCCACACAAGTCTGTTGTTTGGACTTGTAACTGATTGGCCCGCGTCCGAGGGTGAAGAGATAGCCGGAGCGAGACTTGCGGGTGCTGCTGTCGTTGGCCCAATCAGCGTCGGCAAAGCCTGTGAGTTGGAGGTTGTGGTCCAGGCCCCCCCCCAACGTCAGGCGCATGTTGATGGTGCCATGGAGGTAGCGGAGGACCTTTTTCAGAGCTTGCAAGTGTGCCTCGGTGGGCGAGGCTTGGGCAGAGCCGAGGATGCTCAACGCCGTGGAGACATCGGGGCGTGTACAAACGGCGGCGTACTGGAGGCTGCCCAGGAGGCTTGGGTAGACGTCCTTGGCCACTCCTGTGAGAGAAGGCGAGTTCAAGTGTGCAAGGCCGGCGAGGAAGCCTGGGTCCATCGGAAGGGACGACGGCTTAGAGTCAGACATGCCGTACTTGGCGAGGATGTCGCGCAGGTACTTGGACTGGTCCAGCGAGATTGTGCGCGTGGAGCGATCGCGGGTAATGTGCATGCCGAGGAGTTGGGAGAGGTCGCCTAGGTCCTTGATCTTGAACCGTGCTCCGAGTTGGGCTTTGAACGATGCGAGCCAGGTGGCATCATTGCAGGCCGCGGGAATGTCATCGACGTACAGGGCGATCATGGCGAAGACGTGGCCGGCGCGATAGATGTAGATGCACGGGTCGGAGACGCATTGTTGCCATCCATGGTCGACGAGCCACGCACGAAGTAGCATGTTGAACTCGCGGGGGGACTGCTTAAGGCCGTAGAGGCAACGCTTGAGGTGACAAACCTTGGACGTTCCATCGGTGAAGCCGAGGGGCTGGCGGATGTACACATCCTCCCGGATGGGGGCGTAGAGAAACGCTGTGTCGATGTCAAGTTGGCAGAGTTCAAGGTCGCGGGCGGCTGCAATGGTTAGGAAGAGACGCAGGCTGGCCATGCGGATGACCGGGGAGAAGGTCTCCGTGTAGTCCAGTCCAGCGCGTTGACTGCACCCCTTGGCGACGAACCGCGCTTTGAAGCGGGAGACGTCGCCGGCTGTATCCGACTTGACTTTAAAGATCCACATGCTGTTAACGACCATGCGGCCGGGGGGGAGGTCCACAAGGTCCCACGTGCCGTTGCTGATGAGGGAGGAATACTCCTGTTGCATAGCGGCTTGCCATTGGGGGGCTTGGGCGCTGTCCAGCGCAGCTCGGTAGGATTTTGGTTCCACACACTCTCGGGCGGAGAGGAGGGCGATGGCAGTAGGGGACGTGCCGGCAGGTGTGTGTGGGGGACCAGTGACAAGGTCGGGGACGTGAGGGTGCTCAAAGATGTCCTCTTGAGCTTTTCCTTGTTCAGGATCACAACACGCCGTTACGAGTGTGGGTGGGTAGTCGGACAGGTGGGCAACCATATCGCCGTAGCGAATGGGGTGGGAGCGGAGCCGAGCATGGCGAGGGGTTGGCGGGGGGGGGTAGGGGTGTGGGTGATGTGAGGTCAATGGGGTGGGATAGGGGTGAGTCTGCGGGGACGTCGTCCGAAGAGTCGGTGATGGCCGAGTCGACGGAGGGTTGTGTGTCGAAGCCTGGGGTGTCTTCCTGAAAGACAACATGTACGGAAGTGGTGATGCGACGCGTTTCCGGATTGTAGACACGATACCCGGGTGCGTCAGGGGGATAGCCCACCATGACGCCGCGAAATGCTTTTTCACTGAGTTTCCGACGTTGTTTGTCGGGGACCTTGGCGAAAACGGCGCAGCCGAAGACGCGGAACTTGGAGGCGTTGGGCACCGACGACGTAAGGAGTGTGAGGGGGACGCCCCCATTAGGTCCGACCGAGCGACTGTACGTGCGGTTGCGAAGGTACACAACAGTGCTGACAGCGCACGACCACATGGAGTTGGGAACGGCCATGTTGTGGAGCATCGCCGATGCATTGTCCCGGATGGTGCGCCAGGGACGTTCGGCCTTGCCGAGCATGTGGTGGGCGTATGGGGCAGAGAACTGTACCCCGACGCCGAGGTGTGCGCACATCCGGCGAGTGACAGCAGCTTCAAACACAGAGTCTGAGTCAAATTTGAGGACCGGTGCGAACGCGCCCGTCTGGGAGTGATGGCGGGCATGCAGGTGTTTGATGTCCAAGAGGATGGTTTCCAATTCCGAACATGCGTCGTCTTTAGACTTAAGGAACCGCACCCACATGTAGTTGGTGTGGTGGTCGATGACGAGCAAGCAGTAACGGAGGCCATGTGGGGAGGGGACATTGACCGGGCCCCAGAGGTCAGCGGACAGGTTGAGGAGGGGGTGGGATGGCTTCGCGCAAGCGGCTGTGTTGCGTGGTGCAGCTGTGGCTTTGTGAAGGAGACAAGAGTCGCACGAAACTTTGGTTACAGCGCTAGTTAACACAGGGCTAGTCGGGACACCGTGAGTATGTTGGGCCTGAAGGCTTTGCATGTTGAGGTGGCCATATCGACGGTGCCACAGGACGGGATCACACTGGGCAGTAAGGGCAACCTGAGGTGAGGGGTCAAGTGCCGGCGGTGCGGATGGGCTGGAAGGGAGGACCGGCTGGTGGGGAAGGAGGTAGAGACCGTTTCCGGACGGTTCTAGCACACCCATGCCTGTGGGTACCAAAAGCAAACCAGTGTCAGAGTTGGAGGGGAATATGAATTCACAACCGCTGTGAGTTTGCATCCAGCTGACACTAAGGAGTCGGCCGATACGCTGTGCTGAACGAGATGATAGGTCAGGGGTGTAGAGTGCATACACAGTGCGGTGAATGAGCTGGCCAGAGGCAAGTCTGACAGAAATTCGCACTGAGCCACTGCCCTTAACGTCAACGCCGACACCGCCCACGCGAGAGGGAGCGGAGGGGGGCGTGAATTTCACGAAGTCATCTCGGAACGCAGTGAGGTTAATCGAGCAGGCGGAATCAACGACCCAAAACTTTGACAGATTACGACCCGGGGCGAGGGAAGAGGAGAATGCCACAGAGCTGAATGGGACACTCACCTCGTCGTCAGCGTAGTCATCAGCGCAGTCCGCGAGGGTGGGTAGGCAGTCGGTGTCATCGGCGGGGGCGTCGTCGGCAGGGACGTCGCTCAGCAGCGCAGCGTGAGCAGAGGGGGTGCCGTCGGCGGCGCCGTACTTCTGGACTGTCAGCCTACGCTTGGCGAGATTCCACTTAAGGATAGCGTCATCCGTGGCAGTGCACGCGGACATGAGATGGTGGAGGCTGCCACAAACGCCACACTTGTTGGGTCGATGGCCGCGAGGGTTACGGTGTGGTGGGCCTCGACCGCTGTGCGAGCCGCGGCCCGCAGCGACGAACGCGGAGATGGGAGGAGGTGATATGGCCGGAGCGGTTGCGTCCGGAGCAGGGTCGTCTTCCATGTTGTGCGCAAGGTGGAGAATGCTGGCCATAACTTCATCAGCCGACATGATGTAGTCCGTGTCAAAGGCGTTGATGACGCATTGCTTCGCCTGACCGTGTGGGCCGCTGCTGGAAATACCGCGCAGCATGAGGAGACCGAGGTGGTGGGGGTGGATGGCAACGGAGCCATCAACCAACTGGCATGTGTCGTTGTACTCGTCAAAGGTCTGGCGCATGTAGTGGACATAGTCACTGAGTGACTGACCAGGGCGCTGTCTGACCGTCAGGTTGTCCAAGAGGGACAAGGAGCGAGCAAAAGACCGACAGTCGAGGCGTTCACAAAGGATGTCCCACGCGGCAGCGGCGCAGTCAGGGCGTGCTGGAGAAACGCATTTCATGGCTTGGTCAGCGCGCTTATTCGCGCTGGCTGCATGGAGAAGCAGCGTGTAGGCGTAGTGTTGCGCTTGTTCGTCGAGCCAGACGCCGGAGTCGCGGATGGCCAGCTGAGGAATGAGGTATGCGGCCTTGATGGAGAGGAAATTAAGGAAGGTCCTCTTCCATTGCTTGAAGTCCGTGGTCGGGCACATGACGGGGACCGACATCTTCATGGACCGGTTGAGGGCGTCCTTGTCGAAGCCGGGGGCTTCGTGTGCCGCCCGGTTGATGACCACCGGGTCAATAGTGGGGCGACGACGGCCCCGGGGGGTGGGGTCGCCATGTTGGAGTGGGGGAGAGTGCCGGCCATGAAAGGGAGGAGGTGGGCCACCGGGAAAGGGAGAGCGGCCGGCCATGGGACGCGGCGGGCCGTACGAGTGCGGGTGGTCACGGTAGGGGGGGATGAGATGAGAGGGCGCCTCCGGGATATGGGGGCCGGGGTGGTGAAGGGCATATCCGGCGTGGGGGAAGGGGGGAGGTGGTGGGAGGTGATCAACCCGGATGGCGTGACGCGAGGGGTCGTAGTGCGCATCGGCACGCGCGGGCTCGCGGGGCGCATCGTGGCGGCGCTGTGCGACTGTGGGGTCGCCAACAGGGGCTGCAGCAGCAAAGAGTGTTTCTGCGTCCGGGGTTACGAAACCAGGCTGGGGATGTTCAAGCAGGTGGAGGGTGTGGCCGTCGTGGCTGTCCCGGACGGGTTCGAGTTGGGCATCGTGGCGGCGCTGAGCTACAGGGGGGTGCGGATTAGCACCCGCAGCAGCAACAGCACCCTCGGCCGACTGCGAGTCGAGACGAGCTGTTATGCTCGCCACTTGCGCAACGAGCAGCGCGAGAGTATCCGGGGGGTGATCGAGGGTGCTCTGGTGAGAGCCTGACTCAGGGGAATCAACAGGTGAAACATGCGGGTTTTTCTGCGCCATTTCGACAGAGGGCAAAAAAGAAAGAGCTGGATGAAAAACAGGCAGCGGTAAAAACCGCTAGCCGGACTCGTGCCTAACAGCGGTATGCAAAGAGACGGCCTGATGCCCGCCGACCCCTCGGCATGTAGCCCCGGGGTGTCTCAGAGCACCTTTTCTGTATCCTCCACCCAGTGTGGGGCACAAGTCGAGGCCAAGGCCAGGACAGGTGGAGCGCTGCGCTGGTGGCTGATTCGCTAGGCTAGGATAAAAATAAAATAAAAGGTAAGCTACGGCTGGCGTGCGACCTGTGGATGCGTATTCACCCGACAGTGCACCCCCCCGTTCTCCAGCTTGGACCTGTGTGCACCCTGTCCACACACGACGAGTGCGTCGGTGTGGGTGGCTGGCTATCTCCGTCGGGTGGCTGACTTAAGAGGGGTGGTGGCGGGTTTTAAAATCGCAGTTTATACTGGCGATACCGCCGACTACATGTTGAAAGTACTAGGAGTCTAAGGAAACTTGCCTTCTGCGGGAGAGCTGTCGATCGCAGCTCGCCGAACCATGTTGTCGCGCGTGAGTGACGTGAGGCGGGGGCCCATAACCTATTGAACCATGCAAACACAGTTAGTGTGGAAGATAACGTACGCAAACGTAGTTACTGTCACAGTCCCGCAAACGGAACAGTTAAGGCGACAACCAGCCTACATGCGTGGTGTCGGGACAACAGAAGTGGGAGAGCTGTAGCCTAGCGACAGCTCTGTACCGAGTCAAACAGTTTATCGGTATGTCCGATCTAGACATGTACTAATCATATCTAGAGTAGCTTACAATAGCTATCTGCAACTAATACGTATACGGTATTACTTACAACATGGACACATCTGTACGCTAGACTCCGGGGGAGTCTTGGCCCTCCACCTATAGGTGTTCGCTATAGGTGTTCGCCGCTCAATCGCGATGCGATGCGATGGGTTAAAATACACAATATGTTCCTATCGGGTACCGACTTATGGCGGTACTTGGATAAGGCGTACAACTCCGTTCCGGGAAGCGGCGGTTTTACCCCCCTTCATGCCATTCCGTGTGTACATGGATTAACAGGGTCAGGTCGCCGTAGCCGGATCCGTCGGGCCGCGGGTGCACGGAAATTAGTCAAAACCCTCCGTACGGGGTTTTCCGGCGGCGCTGTGAGGGGGGGCGGTTTTCCAGTCGAGCGCCACCAGCCACCCCCCGCTCGCGGCGGCGGCGCAGGCCGCCTCGTCCAAGGGGCTGCCGCGCTCCCGGAGCCACTGCATGGCGCGGACGTGCCCTCCGGCGGCGGCGAGGGCGAGCGCCTCCGCGTCGGGGGTCGGCGGCGATGGCTTGGACGCTGCCCACTCCATGACGTGGACGTGGCCCGGCTGCGGCCCGGTCGTGGGCGCCGATGTGCCGGGTGCTGCTGGATGCGTACCCCGAGGCGGGCGGACGGGTGGACGTGTGCGGGGCGGCAGCGGAAAACGGGCACCACGGCTTCCTGCTCTGGGCGCGCTCCCTGGCTGGGGCAGCTCGTCCTTCATGGCGGCGCGCGGCGGGCACGGGTGGCTGGTGCGGTGGCTGCACGACCAGGGCGCGGGCTCCCTCGACGGCGTCGTCAACGGCGCGGCGCATAGCGGCAGCATGGACATCCTGCGCTGGGCGGTCGCCAACGGCGGCGCCTTCGCGGACATGGCGGCGAGCGGCGCGGCGGAGAGCGGCCACGTGGGCGTGCTGGAGTGGGCCGCCGCGGAGGGCGTCTGCCAGATGACTCCGCGGGTGCTGCGTCAAGTCGTCCGGAGCGCCTGCGTGAGCGGCCACCTGCCCGTGCTGGAGTGGGCCGTGGTCCGGCGGGGCGCGCCGGTGAGGGCCTCGGACTTCCGGATGGCCTGCGTGTGGGGGCGCGTGGGGGTGCTGGAGTGGATGCGCGCGGGGGGGTTCCGCGGCTCTGGCGACGTCTACGGCGCGGCCGCAGAGGGAGAGGACGCGGGGGCGGCGGTGGCGGTGGTGCAGTGGCTGCTGCTCCGCCCCCGACCCCGACTTGCCGTGTCCGCCGCCGCCTCTGCCATCGCCGCCCCACGATCCGCGCCCGGCGCGGGGTCCGGGTACTCCACCCAGCGCCGCATGTGGCGGCGCGCCTCGTCCTTCTCCGCCGCCGCCGCGTCGCTCTCCGCGCCGCCCGCCTCCTCCTCCGCCGCCGCCGCCCTCCACAGCCGCGACACGTGCCGCCCCGGCTCGCCCGACTCCGACGCCGCCACCGCGCGCGCGAGCTCCGCGTCGCGCTCCGCCGGGCAAAGATGAGTACTGCACAGCGAGGACGCTGGTGCTTAAGGAGGGGAGAGTGTCATATCCTAGCCCATTTAGATGAGTGCTAGTATCTTACATTATTTATTTCCTGTAAATGGTACCTGTATCTTAGCGATATGCAGTGACTCTTTTATTGTCATCACGGCAGTACCACTGTATCGCCGTATTTTCCCGAGACAATACAAAGTTACAAGCAGTATCTCTTCTAAATAGTTCGTCTCAAGATAGTTCAAAGAGCTTGTGCGATAAGGTTAGATAAACGGTAGAGATAATCTCAGATAATATGTATCACTAGTAATAGTTTGGTTTAGTCTGGTAATAGTTTAGTTTAGTTAGCAGACAGCACAAGCTACAGGTTCTAAGGCTGTTTCTAGAACACCTGAGGCGTGGATACTTATGACGGGGACTTACTGGCCGAGGGAGAGACCCAAACCGGTACAGACCAGACTTACGTCACACCCATATTGTAAGAAAACCTGTTCCTAAGACAATCTTACTAATTCTCTCTATGCCGCAATTGCTTCCATCGTCAAGAGGAGCCTCAAGTCCTACGCCTCCTTCGTCAACATCCCAAACGCCGAGCCAGCCGCGCTGGTCAAGGCCTCCGCCAAGAAGGCCGCCGCCAAGTGAGCGAGCCAGCGAGCGAGCGAGTGATTTTGTCAAGTTTATTTATTTTTTTCTTTTCTTACACCGCGTACACCACCGGGTAGCGGATCGTATTGTCGCCGCCGCCGTGGGCGCTCCCCTCGTTCAGCACCTCCACCCCGTCCCGCAAGATCCGCAGCCCCGGCGTGTACCGCGGGTGCGACCACGTCACCTCGAACGTGCGCGGCCCCGCGCGCCGGCTGTAGTCGAACAACGTCCACAGCTTGGCGCCCTCCCGCACGTTCGTCCACATCTTGCGCTTGTCGGACTCACTCAGCGCGCCCGCCGTCAGCTCCGGCACCGGCGCGGCGACCTGGAAGTAGCTCCAGCCCTCCCCCAGCTTGGCGTTGTCCGGCGACGGCACCAACCCCTCCGTGACCACCGACCACACCAAGGCGTTCTTCGTGTGGGAGGCCGCCGACACGTAGAACTCCCACACCGTCGCCGGCCGCGAGGGGATCACCCGACCCAGCGGCACCACCCCGCTCGACCGCCCGCCCTCCACCGCCTCCAGCCAGCACCGGTGCTCCGTCAGCCGGGGCAGCCCCCCCACCCGCGCCGTCGCGCCCGACAGCGCCCACTCCGTCGCGCCGCTCGCCCCCGTGTCCCCGCTCGACACCCCCGCCGACCCAGCCGGCAGCTCCGTCACCCGCGCCGCGCCCCCGCCCCCCGACGGCGGCGCCTCGTCCGTCGCCGTCACGTACACCCGCACACGCATGCTTTGCTTTGCTTGTCCGGACCCCCACATTTTTTAAATTTAATTTCTGGTTTTTCCTTTAGCTCGCACGCTACCAAGTACCACCCACCCCCCCACGCCCATGGACGCGCTCATCCAGCAGGGCGCCGCCGTGCTGGCCTCCCTCCGCGCCATGCACAGCGCGGAGAACGACATGAACTACGGCCTCGACGGCCTCGTCGGCGCGCTGCGCGTGATGATGGAGTTCGCCGCCATCCGCATCGGCGACGACAACCCCGTGGACCCCGCCATGCTGGAGCAGCTGCGCGGCACGCTGAGCAACATCGAGGCGCGCATCGCCGACGTCCACGCGCTCCGCCGCCGCCGGGTCTGCGGCGTCGCCGTCGGCCGCGTCTGGATCCTCGGCGGCGCGCTCGTCGGCCTCGGCGCGCGCCGCCTCACCAAGCAGATCGGCCGCCTGCAGGCCGACCTCGCCGGCGACCAGAATCTTTACTTGCTCCGGTAAAGTACGGCTAGGCTCGTTATCTTCAAATGTAGCCGTCGTTGGAGATGTCGGCTCGAATCCCAGCGTCGCCTGAAATGGAGACATAGTCGTCGACGTAGAAACCGCTGCGTTGATCGCAAACTCCACGTTGGTAAGGTGTTGAACCCAGTCGTCGTGCAAGGGGTGCACGTAGCATCGTGTGACTTGCTCCCATGTCTGGTTTACTCGTTCAGTTTGGCCATCTGTCTAGGGATGATAGATTGTAGAAATATTAAGCTTGGTACCAATAGCCCTAAATAGGGTTTGCTAAAAGTCGCTCATAAACCGGGGATCTCGATCGGATTTTAATTTCCGTGGTAAGCCAAAATGCCGAAAAACAGCGCGGTGCATAACTTTCGCTAATTGTTCCGCGGTAATCGTTTTCGTAATTGGCTCGACAATCGTCCGTTTCGTAAGCATAGAGACGAATACCACCACAACATCATACCCATCGCACTCTGGAAGGTCCGTAATTAGGTCAAGCGATACGTGCTCAAAGGGCCTGGTCGGTACCTCGTGCGATTGAAGGAGTCCATAAGGCTTGTGTCGCGCTGCCTTGTTGCGTTGGCAGGTAACACAACTGCGTACTTAGTGTTGTATTGTCCACTTCATGTTAGGCCACCAAAACGTCCGGGTCACTGTCGCCGTGCAGCGCGACGTCGCCGCGGCTGGTCTTGTCGTACACCACCTCGAAGTCCACGCTGTTGTTCAGACCCCACAGCAACGCGACCCGGGCCATCTTCTTTATCGAACACCATTGGTTCTTACAGACGAAATATTTTTTATCGGGGAGGGGAGGGAGGGAGGGAGGGAGCCCCAAAGCCTAGTCGCTGAACTAATTGATGTACGGCAGCTTAGTTGCTGAACTAGATGATGTACGCCAGGCCGCCCATGCCGCTCATGATGCGGAGGATGTTGTAGTTGACGGCCCATATCTTGACCTTGCACCCCTGGCGCGCGTACGCGGAGTCCAGCGTGACGTGCAACGAGGCGGCGTCGATGCGGCTCATGTTGATGGAGCCGGAGGGCTGGTGCTCCTCGGGGCGCAGCGCGAAGGAGTACACGTTGATGCCCGTGGAGGGGATGTTCTCGTGGCAGCAGTAGGGCACCGCCATGTTGAACCACCGCCCGTTGCGCGTGTCGAAGCGGTCGTGCCCGTTGAGCACCAGCTTGGCCAGCGCCGTGGGGTTGTCGCCCACGGCGGCCAGCGAGGTGAGGTCGTAGGAGGGGTAGTTCGTCTCGCTCATCAGGTTGGACAACGTGGTGTCGCGCAGCCAGTCGTTGCCGGTGAAGCCCACGCCGCCGCCCAGGGGGTCCAGCGCCGTGCCCGTCAGGTAGGTGGAGTCCAGCATGGTGGTCAAGTTGAAGGGCTGGTTGCCCGTCGCGATGCTGCCGTCCGTGAAGCTGTCGCTCACGGAGGCCTAGATGATCTCCTTGGTGGGGTGGTTGAACGCCAGCTTGAACTTGTTGAACTCCGTGTTGGTGGACTCGTCGCCCGTGAACTGAAGCTGCGTGATCAGGTACTCGTGCGATACCTGCGCGAAGCGGCGGCGCTCGTCCGAGTCCAGGAACACGTAGTCGCACAGCAGCGAGACGTCCAGGTTCACGTTGGGCGAGAAGGTGGGGTCGTGCCAGCAGCAGTGCGACAGCGGCTTGAGCTCGAGGTTGATCTTCACCTCGTGGTATTGCACCGCCACCAGCGGCACCGCCAGCCCGGGGTTGCGGTTGAAGTAGAACTGCAGCGGGATGTACAGGTCCAGCGCGGGCACCGACGCGCCGGTCGTGATGTTAGTCAGCGCCGGCACGTTGCCCACCAGGCTCGCGTAGCCCGCATGGTGCCCCGGCTTGGTCGTCAGCTCCGCGAACACCTGCATCCAGTCGACGTAGTGCTTGTCGATGCGCTGCCCGCCGATCTCAAACTCCACGTAGTTGATCATCAGGTGGCCCAACCAGTTGAGCCAGCGGAAGCTGCTGCCCGAAGGCACGTCCACCGTCGTCCATTTTGTTGCGGGGCCGCGAGGTCTCCGGCCCGTACTTAAACTCCACGCGTACGCCGTGGCGGATCCAACTTAGGACCTGGCCGCTCGCGCCGATGCGCTCCCACTCCCGCCATTTTCGACGTACGCGGTGGCGCATGAAGGAAGATGTCGGGGAGCAAGAATCGGAGCGGCGGGCCACACCATCATTTCTTGCTTGGGGGTTTAGCCGGGTCGGTCGGCTTGGACGGGGGGGTGGCGCGTGCTGCGGCTGCTGCTGCTGCAGCGGCCTTGCGTTTGTCGGCGGCGGTTTTGCGGGCTCGAGCGTCGGGGCCTGTGGGCTTGTCTGGCGTGATTCTCGCGAAAGCGGCGCCGGCGGCGGCCTTGCTGGCGGCGTGTAAGCTGACTTCCAGCGTGCGGTCGACGAACGCTTGGCGTAGCGCGTCCAATGGGCCGGAGACCGCGGTAGGGCGTGGGCGGCAAAAACGCTCGTAGGCCAATTCGGCAAAGACGCGGTCCGTATCCGTGCTCGTTTGTCCGCCCTTGGTGAGGCGGAGGAAGCCCAATCGAGTACGGGCGGCCTCCTCCGTCGCTGTGTGGGTGCGATGACCCGCTCGGATGAGGGCAATCGCTGCCGCCTGCTCTGTCGGTAGAGGTGGGCCGTGCGACAGCGTGTCCAAAGCCTCGCCAATTGCCGCGTTGGCGCAATTGTCGAAGAAGGCATAGCACCCGATGTGTAGGTACTCTTCGTAGGCTGATTGGGTGCGTTTGTCGCTTAGAGCTCGGGCGGTGTCGTCCGTGAGAGTCCACAGACGTGGCTCCTCGACGTCGCGAGGGGGACGTTCGAGGCCGGCCGGGATGACCTCGCCGTAGTAGGCGAAGTCGACGAAATCGGACGCGGAGGGGTCGGGTTCGTCGTCAAGCAGGTCGATAGGTGGCTCAGGGGCCGCCTTACCACCCTCCGTCGTTGTTGCGTCGGCGGGAATGGACTGTTGTCGATCAGTAGTAGCAGGTGTAGCTGTCGTCTGCTGGAGCTGGGCGAGTAAGGCAGCGTTAGCCGCCAAAAACTCCTCAGTAATCCGTTGTTCCGATGCCAAAACTGCCGTACGAATCTGTTCGGCTGTGCGTTGTTCGAGTGAGGTAGCGTGAGGGTCGGCCGCTGCGGCGGATGTAGACTGCTCAGGCTGCATGTTGTGGAACTGCGTAGCTGAACGAGGGGAAGTGTCGCGTGACGCTCGAGTGCGCATGGGACGATGGTTAACTGACACCCTGCTCGACTACGAGAGTCGAGACTGCATTCGCGCGAAGTCTAGATTGGCTGAGCGCGAAAGCAAAGAGTGCCTAGGCTCGTGGCTAGCTACGGCTTATAAGGCACGGGCTAGCTAGAGTTGACCGTTGGGGAAGTCGTTGGTCGTTGGCTGCGTCTAACCGCTCGGGCAAGGTGGTTGCCCTGCAGGTGAGACGCGCCCATATTAACGGTAATAGTAACCGCTAGAGTTACTGTCCCGTACACATGGAATTGGATATGCAAACCTCTAGATTCAAATCAATCTGACCATAAAAAAATTCCTTACAAGAAAAAGCAGTGGAGGCCACCAAGCAAAAAGAAGAAAAGAGGAAAAAACCTCTTATAATTTACATTTTCTTACAAGAAAAAGCATTGGAGGCCACCAAGCAAAAAGAAGAAAAGAGGAAAAAACCTAAGCCCGAGGAACAGGAAGGCATGCCACCGCGTCAGCACTGCCCTCCTGAAAAGCGTCGCCGCGTCGCGGAGATAAGAACCCAGAGTGCCATGAAGAGCAGCAGAAAGACGTTGCATGAATTCACGTCGCACACCCCCCTTATAATAAAATTGAAGATTAATTATCAAGATTAAAATAAAATTCAATTTTTTTGCCGTACACGTATTTCTTCGTACCGTACAGTAGTACTGCCTCCTGCAGCGCTGACATCAGCATGTACGTCGGCGTTGTGACCTCACCATCAGCTCAGCCATGTGTCTGTAGATCGTCTCCAATTTGCGTTTGCGAAAGGCGCCTATAGCGCTCGGGCTTAGGTCTTCCCCCCTCTTTTCTGCTTTTTGCTTGGTGTCCCCCACTGCTTTTTCTTTGAAGAAATTCTCGTTGTCTCCAATAACGCTAACACGTCGTCTCAAATTAATATTGGATCTTCTCTAATAAGGCACAGGTCTATAAACAGGCAGACCAGCACACAGCTCTTGCTTGTACCTGTACCGCCGGCTCAATATATAATCGTCGTGACATCCCTGTTATCTTCATGGCAGCGGTTCTCTTGGACTTCGTCCTCAGTTCTTGCCAACGACAGTCACTGACCTCGTCCTGCGACCAATAGCACCGCCGGCACGATATCACCTACCCGGAAATTTGGTTGTTAGGCCGTCCCGGCATGGCGGTGGCTCTGTCACTGACGACATTGTCGCGGTCAGGGCCGTATCATTCCGCGTCGTCCTTCCGCCCTCGTGCGCGGGCCGCTGTTCGTACCTGTACCGTCACCCCTCCACCCGCCGCAGCCTCTCCAATGCGCCGCCCCGCTGCGCCGCGCCGCGCCGCCTGCCACAGCCGGCCCCGCGCCGACACCGCAGGCAGCGCCGCGGAGACCACGACCACCGTCGATGCCATGAACTATGACAAGCCTGATAACAATTCGGGTGACGAAGACACACAAGGTACAGGTGCGCGAGAGTTTCGGAGCCGTCGCCACATTTTTTCCGACACAAACAAAAAACGCTTCGCTCTGACGCTCACCACCGAGCACACCAACACGCACACCCTCAGTAACGCCAAGTACCTACATTTTATTGTGTCTCATTCACATGTGAATCGTGTTCTGTAAATACGGCGCGTGTCGTCTCCGTGCGTTTCGTCAGCGTCTCTCGTTCCGACTCGTCCGTCCGCTCAACTTGTCTTGGTGGTGTGTCGGTGTCCGTGTCGTCGGCAGTGGGGGGAGAGGGCGCAGGGAAGGTTGTGGAGGAGACGAGCAGCGGGAGTGGCGTCAGCGGTGTAGGGGGGGCCTCCGAGCCCAGCCCGGTCCCCAGTCGGCCCAACAAGGCCATCGTGGAGCTGTCGGAGTATGGGCGCACGGCGAGCGAGAAGATGATGGAGTTTCTGTCGAATGTGACGATGGAGGTGATGGAGACGTATCAGGGCGCGGAGGGGACGCCGCTCAAGTTCGAGGCACGCCCTTACCTCACCTCGCGCCACCCCATTCTCGTTCTTTCCCTCTCTACCGCAATTGTCAGTAGGCATCTACATGCATTCATCCTGAATGTTCCCGCCCCTTGACGCACAATGATGCGCAGCCCGCCAAGCACCGCCCAATCAATTGGAGACGAAGCGCCACGCACGCCGCCAGCTCCCTCTTCGTCGTGGCGCTTTGCCAGTTGCTCCTGGTTCAGCAGGTAATGCCCACAACCTACCCACAACCTCCTATTGGGCTGAGCTCAGGCGGACGGAGTGCGCCGGTGGCACCCCGTTAATCTTGTTAATTCAAGAATGGACATTCCCTCTTATCGACACGACTCACTGAACCCCACTCTCACTCCTTCTCTCCTTCTCCTCCTTCTCCATTCTGCCTGCCACCTCTTGTACCCAGAGCCAGAGGGTGGCAGCGGCTGCGTTTGTGGCGACCATGACGTGGATCTGGGAGATCGGCCGCCGGCGCAGTCAAACGTTTGATAAAGCGATGGTGGCGGTGTTCAAGGTGAGCGCGGTTGACTCATGGCCTTCTCACTTGCGTCGAAGTGGGCATGTGTATAGCTGCTGTCATGCGGGATGCACGCCTTTCATTTCTGTGTGGACAAATGCGCGCGCGCGTGTGTGTGTATGTGTGAGAGAGAGTGAGGGAGAGAGTGTGTGTGTGAGAGTGAGAGGGAGA
>JAPMLY010000057.1:57500-182500 GCA_026401115.1 Tetraselmis chui | reverse complement strand
GGTGTCAGATTTAACAGTCTGAGTTGATTTACTGATTTCTTTCGGATTCCAACATTATTTGTCGGTTTTGGATATTTTCAGAGAATGTGCTGAGTTTCTTTCTACGCTGGTCGTATCTCGTCGCCCTCACTGCCGTCTCCTATTTTTTCTTAATGTTGGGAGTGTAATTTTCAATTCGCGAAATGTCATTACTATATTATATCATATTATGTTACAATATATTATATTGTATGTGTTCAACATCATCTGCTAGCTAAACAAAACACATAAAGCACACAAGAAGAAAAGGCCTTGTCAATTTACCAACGATTTATTCGCTTTACTGCGACGTGCGTTGTTCAATGTGTATCGTTGCCTTTATTTGTTTACCGTGGTGCCCATTGTCGATGCAAATGGTGGCACGAAATGTGATGTTACTCAATTTTCTGAACATTCGGATCACGGTAGTCTATGATATGCGATGATTTCTAACATTATAAGATGAATGCAGACCCGCTGAATGCGTATTTCACGCCCTACTAACTATTATGAGCCTCGTTTTATGTAAACAGCGAGTGCAGCAAATTGATTGTTTTGCAGCGAATCAATATAAAATGATAGGATATTGAGCATTTACATATAAAATCGGCGGCCAATTTAAGTTTGAAATATAGTGAAACTCGAAAACAGCATTCTCACCCTCTCGCTGTCCACCCCTTCCCCGTTAGGTGCCATCCTGCTCTCCGCGGCTGCTGCCTTTGGCGGCTGCGTCGGCGAGCTGTACCACGTCTCCGTCTGGAAAGGCATCGACGACAACTTTAGCGTCCCTGTCATGGCCGCACTCACCGCTCTGCTCATGGCAAACGGCGCCGGCTTCATCAGCATCCTGCCGAGACTCTTTTCATAAAGCCCCATAACCATGCCACACCTCTGCTCCGCGCGTCGATGGTCGTTCGCCCCAAACATGGTTGTTGCGATGATCGAGTCAAGCGAGTCACCACTTGACAATCAGTACGCTCAAATAGCTACCCAGCTACCGGCACCAACATGTACCATATGAAAACCCTAATTGTCAGCCAGACCTTCACTTTGGGGCACTGCATGCCCTTCCCTCGTCTTTCTAGCCTGTGTCGCGATGATGTCAAATTATGTAAACAATAGTATTATACCGCTGAGATTGATGCATCAGTGAACGGTGTGGGTGCCTCGCGTTTGCACCGATGCACGGGAATGCGGTTGCCTTGGCGCTGCCATGTGATGGATGCGGTGCGTGCTAATGTGCGTGAACAGTTCGTGTGTTAATGTTCGGATTGCGCTGCGAAATGGACGCATTGAATGTCGAATTTGTTGTAGATGTAGTCTTGAAATGGACACGATCAGAAAAACGCGACACAAATAAATGAAGTCCCGACATCGTGCGGCTTCCTTCATCAGTTCACTGCGTTGCGCCCAAACGACCGTCATCACAGGTTTGACGTTTTTGCTATGTCGTCTTGGTGGCAGCGAAGATTATGTCAAAAGGCACGATCGGAATGGGTGTGGAAAATAAAATGACTTGATTTGCAACATGTATTATCATCAAATCAATGGCTGTTGTGTAAGGGCCTTCCTGCGTAAGCCTTGTAGGTCGTTTTCACATTCATATCTAAAACTGCAATACAGCGCATTAAGCATCCCTGACAGTTTTGAATTATTTACCATATGGTACGTTTTGCCAAAGATCTAAGCTTACTTACAATTTGGCCAAGAGACAACCGCATGCTAGGCTTGGGGGTCAATTAGCGCGTATGATAGGGTTGGGTGGGTGGGTTCGCGCGATGCCTAGATTGGCTGAGCGCGAAAGCAAAGAGTGCCAGGCTCGTAGCTAGTTCATGCTTATGAGGCGAAGACTAGCTAGAGCTGACCGTTGGGGAAGTCATTTGGTCGTTGGTTGCGTCTAACTGCCAAGACATGGTGGTTGTCATGTAGGTGCGACGCGCCGTTACTAACGGTAATAGTAACCGCGGGGGTCATTGTCCCGTAGTACACATGGGAGTTGGATATACAAACCTCGAGATTTATTTCTTTAAACAATCTAACCATATACTTTAGGGCACGTTTTGCTAGTAACCTAAAGCCAAAGGCTTGCACAACCTAATCTTAGTGCGGTTGGGCGGACGGAGCGAGCCATCCAAAGAAACGTCAAGCAATATGCGATGGGGTCATGGTGGGGTCGAAGTATTTGAATTCGGTCACGGAGCTATTTTTGGCCTGGCCACCCATATATTTGATGACGGGGAGGGGGCGCCGGTGCACCTAGTGGCGGAAGCAGCCCCTTTCCGGAGGTTGCGCGATGTCCACTTGAAGCCTGCTGGCGCGACGGTATGAATTGCACGGAGCGCGAGGGCGAGCCAAGACGACAGTGTTGCGGCGGCCCGCCACTCTGCGGAGGGTTCCAAAGGTGAGACGCTTCAAAGAGCGGTAGGGGGGGGGCGTTTGTAGTAGGTCGCGCAAAAGGTTGTACGTTGTGTGAGGTAGTAGTCCAGTGGGTCCGCTGACATGGGGTTTGTGGGAATTGGAACGGCCAGTACGAATTTGTCGCGGTTGTCGCGGTGTTGGTCTCCTTTGGACTTGCGAACGAACAAAAATTATATGTTGGGAGGGTTTGTCGACGGTAAGGTCACATGTGAGGCAGCGGGTGCATGTTTCTCCGCGGCAAAAAAAGGTGTAGTCGACGCAAACCGCGAGCAAGGCACGAAAACGTGTGATTGACGTTAGGGCGGTTGGAGTCCAAGTCATGGTGTCGCGGAGTATGTCGGTTTCTAGGAGAATGTCGAGGGCGACTGGTGTTGGAAGAGGTAGCCTAGTGTCGGACGGGACGACTGAGGCGTTGTTGCCGCATTTCCGCCAGCCCGCGGCGAGCGTCGGGTAAGAAGTCGCCCACGGCTACCGGGGGAAACTTGTGGTCGCGGAAGTACTTGTTCACTTCCGTAAAGTAGGGCTGCATAGAGCTAGCAATGACGGTGCCGAGTAGGCCGAGCCAAGCAGTGTAGCGGACCATGGTAGCGGGGGTGGCTTTCGAGGGGGAGGTTTTCCACAGCGCAGAAAGAGAAGCAGTGGCGGAGGGCGCTGTCGCAATTAGTGTATGTAGACGGCGCGAGGGAGCTGCTGAGTAGGCTGATCACGGTGATACCCAAGCAGTCGGTGCCTAAGAGGTCACGGAATTTCTTAACCATTGAGGCGGACCAAGGGGCGTGCGGTGTGTCTGTTGTGAACCGGTAGCGCTATGAGGCCGTGGAAACTCGTAGCGAAACGGGCGGGGGCGCGCAATAGGCAGCGTGTGTGGCGCGTAGGGACTGGCCTATGGCGCCACGCTGAGTGTAGAGCCACGAGGGGGTGTTACCCGAAAGACCACGATGCTCCAGCCGGGGGGTCCGACCCCCGCGTACTTGCCAAGCACGCCGGGGGAGAACAAGTCCCTTGCAGGGGGGAATGTAGAGTTTGGGCTGCCAGTCGGTGTATGTCTTGGTACCACGGTTTGTGTGGCCAGTAGGGGGCTACGACGGTCGCACCTGCGCATGACTAGCGCAGTTCGGTAGCGAGAGTTGGGAGAGCACTCCAAGGGGGGTTGCAATAAATGCTTTCGCGGTGCCAGGCCGCGTCGGGAAGGACTAGGCAATCGACGTCCTCGCACTAGGGGTCGCGCCATCGTCTGTCGTTGAAACGCGGGAAGTGAGTGTTGAGCATAGACGCGAAGCGGTCGACAGAGTTAAGCCCCCACCGGTCTTGCAGGTGAGCGAAGATCCGTGGGTTGAGTTGTCAATCCTCGATGTCCAGCTCGTGGCTGAGGGCATCCTCCCATGTACTCGTTGCCGAACCGAAGTAGCGGGGTCGGAAGTGGATGTCGTTGGCGTCGAGTAGGTACCACAGGCGGCGCAGTTTGGTTATCATTACGGGTGATCGTGTTGTGAGCTTGGTGAGGGTAGCGACCACGGCAGTGTTGTCCTCGTGGAGGAGGACGTTGCGACCTCGGAGCCGGGGTAAGAAGGATTCGATCGCGTGTCGAACCGCGCGGAGTTCCTTCCACGCGATGTGCTAGAGCCAGTATACTAGGGCGTTCGAGAAACCGCGGGCTTGGTAGTTGGGGTTGTAGTTCAGCACAGCGCCCCATCCGTAATCGTTGGAGTCGGCATGGAGATAGGTGGTCTCGATGGGCTTGTAGATGGACATGCCGTTGTTATGGGTGGGAACTGTGCGCCACCACTCAAGGTCTTGCCTTAGCTGATGCGTTAGGCGGACGCGTCCCCCCCAAACACGTCGCGTGGCCAGCACGTTGTGCAATTCGCGCAAAAAGAAGCTCGCGGGGGCGATGGTGAGGTAGAGGAACTGTGCCTTTCCCGCCAACGCTGCTGCTTGTCGCGCTGGTAGCCAACGAGCGTTCGAGGCTGCTCGGCCAAGTAGAGCGGAGGCTTACTGAGCGAGTTGGCGGAGTTTGTCGGGCGGGGCGCGGAATTCGCCGTGCAGTAGGTCGATATTTAAGCTTAAGTGGTATCCGACTTGAGTACATGTCCATATGCCTTTCTTGGGGTTATTGCGTAGGAAGCCGAGTCGTTCGAGCAAAGAGTCGACGCGCTATCATAGTAGGAATGCGGCGCTGTAGGAGTCGGCGAGGAACATGAAGTTGTCCATGTAAGGTAGGAGGCGGGTGCCGCGCCACCGGGTGTTGCGGAGAAAACGTTTGGACGGGCGTCTTGTCGTAGGGGCTGCCGTTGGGGTCGGTGGAGGGGGGCGGCGAAGGTAGTTCGTGAACACTTGTGTGAGCTTGCAAAAGTAATAGGCCGAGCCGGACCAGCCCATTGGGAGGCACTAGAGGCGCCAAAGGGTGCCGCGGCAGTTGACCGCGAAGCAGTCGTGGCCCTCCTCCCGGATACCAAGGGTGTAGTTCCCGTCGGTGAGGTCCAGGGCGGCTAAGTAGTCGCCCGGACGGGAAAGATGGCGCAAGTGTTTCAGGGTCTCACATGTCATATTGAATTCGGAACATTAGCGGTTGAATTCGCGGAGGTCGACAATCAGCCGCCATTGGTTGTGACCGGGCTTGGGGACGAGGAACATGCGGGACACGTAGCGAGGGCTGTGGGCGCGTGCCCATGCCCCGCAGGCCTCGAAACGTGGGAGCTTTGCGCTTAGGAAGTTAGTTCAGATGTGCTGGTGTAGCGTCTTGCATAGAGATGCCATGGTTGAACGAGCGAAGGCGCTCGCCCCGCTTGAATTTGACGCGGACGCCATGGTGGAGCTAGTGAAGGACTTGGCCGCTCGCGCCGATGCGTTCCCACTCCCGCCGTCTTCGTCGCACGCGATGACGCATGAAAGGAGATAAGAGGGAGCATGAATTGGCGCGGCGGGCCACACCATCATTTTTTCGGTGGGGGCCGTTGTGCATTAACCGGCTTGATGGTCGGTGGGGCGCGTGTGGCGGTTACTTTTGTTTATGTTGCTCGGCGTTTGTCGGCAAACGCTTTGCGGGCTTTGGCATCTTGTCCGGCAGGCTTGTCGGGAGTGACTCTAGCGAATGCTGCGCCAATGGCAGCCTTGTTGGCGGCGTGTAAACTGACTTCAAGCGTGCTGTCGACGAAAGCTTGGCGTAGCGCATTAAGTAGGCCGGAAACCGCGGTGGGGCGTGGGCGATAAAACGTTCGAGCGACAACTCGGCGAAGACGCGGTCCGCATCTGAGCTCGCTTGTCCCCTCTTGGTGAGGCGGAGGAAGCCCAATCGAGTACATGCGACCTCCTCCGTCACTCTGTGGGTGCGATTACCTGCTCTCATGAGGGCAATCGCCGCTACCTACTCCGGCGATAGAGGTGGGCCGTTCGACAACGCGCCCAAACCCACGCTAATTGCCGAGTAGGCGCAATTGTCGAAGAAGGTATAGCAGCCGATGTGGAGGTATTCGTCGTAAGAGGCTTGTGTCGTTTTGTCGCTGAGGGTACGGGCGGTGTCGTTTGTTAGGAACTAGAGACGCGGCTCCTCTATGTCGCGTGAGGAGCGTTCGAGCCCGGCAGGAATGACTTCGCCGTAGTAGGTGAAGTCGACAAACTCAGACGCGGCTAGTTCGGGTTCGTCGTGAAGCAAGTCGAAAGGTTGCTATGGGGCCTGAGGAGGGTGGTAATGCACGATTTCCCGGCTGACCAACGCTTACATGGGGACGGTGACCATTCATGCGACATTGTCGATGTCGAAGCCGAGGTGCGAAATTTTCGTGCACGGGACTTGACTTTCTGTAGTTGATGTTGACGTCAGCAAGGTGTGCGTCTTTAGTAATTTTAAAGCGTTAGCGTGTTCACGTCTGAGGCATACGCGGAGACGAAAAGCCAATCGTTTAGGTAGATATTGAAATTGTTTACAACATGTACCGTATGCGCCGGTTTTTCACCAAAAGCCGTATGCGCCGGCTGCTGTCTCTGGGCCCTCCCAACTATGCCATACAGGGAACTTACAAGTCAGGGCTAGACCGTTAACCACCTAAATCCAACCTCTCAAAGGGTGTTCGGGGGTTTTACTCCCCCCCGGGGAGGTGTGCAAGACGGGGCGAGGGTTGCGTGCATTTAGGGTCGTGCGAGGGGGCATCGTGCGGAGGCGCGGCGGGAGGTCGTGCGGGACTTGATGTGGTATATGAGTAGGACATGATGTAGCCATTGGACAGTGTGTGTGTGTGGAGTTGTGCAAGGATGCGAGACGTGTCGAGGCGTGCTTTGGAGATGAGTTTGTCAGGGGGGTCTGTGCGGGCTGTGAGTAGGGAGGTGAGACTCGAGATGGTGGAGGAGTGCGGTGTACCTATGCGGCTCATGACGATAGGGAGGATGTTTACTATTGTGCCAGGCTAGTGGCTGCGGATGGCGTTTGCAAGGGGTGTGTATTTGGCACGGATAAGGTGAGCTGTGTCGGAGAGGTTAATTGTCCGTGCAGTACTTCCACTCTCCTATCTGAATCTTTTTTATGGATGCGTATCGGCGGCGGCCGTTAGTGTGACCGAGAAATCGAGGTTCGAGAAGGCGAATGAAATCCGGTTTGAGTGCGGGGGGTCGTAGCGCGGGGGGAAGTATCTCAGCGGGTAGGACGGCGGGACACGAGGTTAGGGAGTCGGGCGAGAGACCTTCGTCAGCAGCAACAAGGCGGATGGGCATGTGGGTGGGGTGAGATAGGTGACAGTCAAGAGGAGTGTGGGCAGGAGAGGGGGAAGCAAAAGATTTGATGGGTTTGTTACCGGAGTCTGCGGTGATGGTTTCCCAGCGGCCCCCGTTTTGGCGTTCCAGTAGGGAGAGTAGGAGTTGCAGCGCGCTGTTGTGTCGGTCTTGTCTTAGGCCATACATGGAGGGGCAGTTACCGGCCATGTGACCGTTACTAGTGAATTGGCCACATAGGGGGCAACGTCGGGTGGGGTTATGGGTGAGTAGGCGGGTGTTGTGGACTCCCCACATGAATTCTTGTTTGTGTGTGAACTGGATATTCGTGAGGGTTGAGTGTTTTTTGTGGAAAGAGAAATCGGCACCGTCCCTCGCGGCGCGGGCGAGGAGGGCGCCGTGTTTGGATGTTTGCGAGAGGGGTGTGTGTGTGTGTTTGGTGCTGTAGGTGTGTGCGTCGGTTTTAAGGTTGGTGTATATGTAGGGTATGGGGTCCCCTAGGGTTTGTGGAATGAGGGTGTATGGCCAGGTCTAGTGGCCTATCGCGACCTCTGAACCTGTGGTGCATGTAGTGTCGGGTGGGTGACCATCCGCGACTTGGTTGGCGAGGGTGTCTGCGAAGTCGTTACCGAGGGAGTGGTTGTGTGCTTTGATTTTGCCGAGGTGTGTGCGAATGCCTGCGTCGCAGCGGGTTTTGAGGGTGTGTGTGATGGAGAGGAGGGTGTCGCGGTGGGTGTTGTGTCTGTAAGCGGAAGGGCAGTTTAAGTATCCTTGTATGAGGCGGAGGGAGCACGCACTGTCAGTGAGGAGGTGGGTGCGGCCAAGTTGGAGGCCTATATCTATGCCACCTAATTCAGCGCGATTTATGGTGTGCGAGGGAGGGGTAGAGGTCACCAGGATTTTGATTTTGGTGTCCGAGGCGGGGTGGGTAGCTGCTGCTCCGAGGGGGGATGAGCCTCCTTTTTTCGAGCCGTCTGTGTAGACAAAGTCCTGCCAGTTCCAAGCAAGAGTACCTCTGGTGGGGGGGTATGTTAGATGCAGGCGTTCCGGGAGGGGGTATTTGATGGGGTGAGTTGGGATTGGGGGGAGGTGGTATATGCCTGCTGAGTGGGGTGAGTAGGTGTCGAAGAGGCGGGGAGGAGGGGGGGTGATAGTGGGGTTGGGGAGGTGAGTGTCGTAGATGGATTCGAGAGTGTTATGGAGTGCGGTCATGGCTGTGGGTGACGGTAGGGTGGAGAGTGCGAGGGGGTGGGCGACGAGATATATGTCGACCATCCACCGTGTGCCGAATGGGGTAGGGGTCGGAGTGCATGTGTGTTGGTCAGGGGGAAGGGAGGTGTTTGCGTCGTTGGGGAGGGTGTAAAGGTGGTGCGTGTATGGGGAGTTGATGTACTTGGAGTGGCGGTAGGGTGTGTGTTCCCATCGGGGGAGGATGAGGATGGTTGCGCTGGGTGTGTGAGGGGCTGTGAGGTGTGCGCTGGTGATTGCGTGTTCCATGGCGCGGCGCATGCATTCGTGGTCGTATTCTGGGTTGGCGATGTTGGTACCTTGCCATGTGTGTGGGGCATTGCTGCCGCTGGATGAGAAGACGATGTCTTCGGGGTAAAGGGAATGGTAAGTGTTAGAGTGGAGGGATTTATTGAGAAGGTCGGAGTATAGTTCTGTCTGTATGTGGAATGTGTGACGTAGAGCTGTGAGGAGGTCTTCTCTGGTGGTGGTGGTGGTGGTGGCGGGTGTGGGTGAGTGGATTTCTGAGCGGGAACCTAGGCGAGTGAGGAGGTGGTAGACCTCCTCTTCGAACGTGTGCTGCGAGAGGTCGGGGCGAAAGAGTTGGCAGAGATGGCGGACGCGGGGGCCGTTGAGGGTGGTTACCGCGCCGCCGTCGGGAGTGCATAGTATGGTTGCGTCGTGGAGTGATGGGTGTGCGTGGATGGCGAATTTACCGGTAGGGAGCATGTCGAGGTCGGGATTGATGGGGTCGTGGTTGAATGTGATTAGGGGGTGTGACCACGGAGGGGGTCCTGGTTTTGGCAGAATGGGTGTCGTGGAGGGGACGTAGCCGGAGTTAAATGCGGTGAGGGCGGTGGGGCCGGAGGGGGTCTCACTGATGGTGTCGTGTAGTTGTAGGCATGGGGCCCACTTTTTAGGTAGATAAGTGTAATGATGCCTTGGTTTCTATTGTAGCGGACGAGGGCTCGCATAGTCTTGCTAAAAACGCGGGCTGCGTCCGAAAGTCCGAAGCAAAGGACGCGCCACGTGTGAAAAGCGGCCTCACCATGCGAAACCGCCATAGTGGGAAGCGGAGTCGTGCAAGCACACGTGATAGTAACCTTGCGTTAGGTCCATACTACTGAAGATATCTCCAAGCCGACTTGAGACGGCGAGGGCGGATATGGAGTCCATGCGAAAGGGGTTTTCCTAAGCCAAGGTTTACTTTGCGTTGCTCTCAGATCAACCAAAAAAACCCGTGCGGCTTAGGGACTGCGCCAAGCGGGATGGCCACTCTAGGCATGTTAGATTCCATGTGGATGTGCTCTAGAAGGAGGAGCAGTTTTGACAACTCGTCGACGAATTTAGCGCTTTTGATTGCGGAAGGGTGGTAGGCGACGAAGCTAGGGACCGCAGGGCTGGTTTACCACTTCATCTTGTAGCCGTATTCAATCTAGATGCGCATGACAACGTATTTATATTATGGGTCGGTTATAGCGTTTTATAAGGCCCAACCCTTGCGGGTTATACCCGCGGATTCGAGTGGTTGGCAGATAGAGATGATAAAAGCCTCTTGAGGAGCGAGGCGCTTGTAGGGAGTTGTCGGTGGGATGCCGACAAGTAGCGCACATGGATCACGAGGATGCACAGCGCAGAGCTAAACGAAAAAGTAAGGGAAGTGAACTTATTTACATACACGGACCCGCATGAGTTTATAACGAAGGTAAACAGTCGTGTTGCGTCTAGAGGGAGTGCGACAATGCCTCAAGGGAGAGGAGAGTAGGGTCAAGGGGAGCTACGCGCGGGAACCCCGGCGGGGGGGGATAACGCGGCCTCGGCTAATCATATAGCCAGAAACCTATGGACTTGCTGGAAAAGAGGCATAGGTCTCACCCCTAGGGGCTATATCCTACACCGTTGGGGGTGGATCTCACGAACGAGGAGGAAAAACTATACTCCATCGTAGCGGGAAAAAGGAAAGTGGCGATCTTTATCGTGAAATACTCGGGCAATTGCTCGAGAAATGTCCCATTCTCTTGCACCGGAAGGAGGTGAATTCAAACGGGTCGTTGGGCTTGCGTGGGCCTTCCGAGGCGTACTTACGGCGGTTCGGGTCGAAGCGAGGCTCATGTCTTGGGTGGCGGGGGGAGAAGGGGGGGGGGGGGGGGGGCGGCTGAGGGGCGTTTCGAAGAGAAGGTATATCTTGGGGTCGAATTTGGCAGAGAGCGAAGGGTCTTCGCGGTGTTGATCGCCTTCTTGAGGTTCTTGTTGTCGGCGGGACCCTTTTCTCCTAAAATGTCCTCCTTAGCGAAGTGTTTCGCTATGTCGTGTCCGTATTCGTGCTCGACGTGGAGCGTTTTGCCGCGCATAGCGGTGGTGCGGGACATGGGCGCGGCTGTGGCCGGAATAGCAAAAAGGGTTCCAAGCAAGGCGGCATGGGAAGCCGGGAAAGCTGGATATAGGGAAGAATTGTTATTTATGTGATCCTCTAAGTCTGCAATGGGTTTTAGACTAGCATCATAAACGCAAAAGATAGCGTCTAAATCTGACTGCATAATTCTAGCTCTAGCAGCGTTGTCTAGGAGCTTACCATCGTTAGCAAGCCACCCGTCAAGGGGCTCGTGGATGGATCTAAGCGCGATATCTTCGTGGGCGACGGGGCGTTTGCCTTTACGATCTTCATGGGGAAGGTCATCTACCGGTCGTTTCTTAGCTTCTGGATCCTGAGAGGTGGAATATGTCGCATTAGCGGTTTGAAAAAGAGCTTCACTGCGTGCTTCGGCGACCATTACAACATAGCGGTATGAACAAAGTGAGACGGGCGTCCAAGAAAACGGAAGGGCAAGCAACACATTCGATCTTGGGGTTGGTGGCGGCGGCAAGGGTGAGAGCATCTTTAGAGGCGACCAAAACATAGAGAAGAGCGTCGCGATCCACGATGGCGTTATCCCAAACAACTTGTAGAAACATGTCGTTGGGGGAAGCTAGGCAAAGTGGAAGGCATAATAAAAAAACTAGCGGAAGGCCAATCCATAATTTATTAGAGAGCAACATCTCAGGAGAATAGTACTGGAGAAGCAGAAATTATAAATTGGGTGTCTAGCCAGAGAATTTCCTTAGTTTAATGCTAGGTATGTGCACAATGTAGTGCTTTCCTTTTGCCGTGCTTTGGATTCCGTGATCCTCTTGTCACTCCTGCCCTTTTGTTTCCCCTCCCGCTTTTCCTGTCAGTGCTCATCTTGTTCTTCTTGCAACCACATTTTGGACTCCGAAGTGAGGAGGCACGCTGTGTACGCTGCCACTAAATTACATATTGGCAGCGCCGCACAGCGGCATGGAACTACATTTCATCCGCTACCGTGCCAAGAAAACCGGCGTTTCCTTGGCTACGTACCGTAGAGAGGAAACCCTCGTGTTTTTCTACGGACAACAACTGGAAGGACGTACCACAATAAAACTCCATGCTCAACAAGAATCATTAAAAAAAAATTGAAACCCTGCAACCAACTGCCAATAAGTGCCATCCCGTGCGTCGTTCTCCCCATCTATTCTCCGTGGCGATAGGTGCAAGCGCAACCTCCCAACAGCGGCAGCCATGCGCATCGTCGATACTTCTGCCCCCCCCTTAGATATGATATGCCAGAAAATAAGGAGCTCATTGTTGCTGTCGCGGCAATATATCCACGAAGTCCGGCTTTATAGTGGACCAGTCTGATGCTACACCTCTGAACTGAGTAGCGAAGAAAGCGAGCGGGATGGGCGGCAGCGGAAAGCAGTCGCCGGTGGCAGAAGGGAGGCGCAGCGCGTGGCTGTCAAGACTTGGGGTGGAGCGAGACTTTAATGCGTACGTACAGCCGCTGCAAGTGGCAACAGGCATTGCGGTATGCACGGCTATGGCCGGCGCCGGGTATTATCCAATCCTCTCTTCGCTCGGCCTCGCTGCTGCTCGAGATTGGTACGCGTCAATGCAGTGGGCGGCCATCACGACGCTGCTAGTCACGCAGCCGATGCTGGGCGCAACACTACAAACCTGCATCGAGCGCGCTTTTGGGACGATGATGGGAGGCGCCGTGGGATATCTGATCAATGCAGCTTTCTTCCACGTCGTTAATATTATCGTCATGGCCGCTTTCGCGTCATTTGTTTTTGTCGTCGGGTTTTCCGCCATCGGACTCAACTACGCCGCCAAAATCGGTGCCATGACTATGCTGATCGTCAGCATGGGCGGGTTTAATCGTGGCACGGTAGCCGCCACGCTGCAGCTGGCTGTATCTCGCACGTCGGGGATTCTTGTTGGCGTCGGCGTCGGTGCTGTGGTGTCGACCCTTTTGTTTCAGCAAACCGCTTCCGACAAGACGCTAAAGTCGTTCAAGCGAGCGCTCGCGCTGCTTTCGGAGTTCAACGAAGAGGTAAGGGCCCTCGTGTCATCCGCATTTTTAGTGTCTGGGTTTTTCTGTTTTCGACCGAATCCTGCTTCTCTTCCACTCGCACGAACAAACCGCACTTCAACTGTTGGTAACAAAATATGACCACGCAAGCCTGGTTGCCACTAACCAGCTCTTGTCGAACAAAGGTTGGAGAGTCGCTCGCAAAACACGCCGTGTCTCGCACCGTGCATTCTTTTCCTCCATGACATGCCCGTGCTAGCGTGATTCGTGGTCGCCAGTGTGATGTTTCTGAAATTAACCCCACGCTCGGTAGCTTACCGTCTGTCGACGATATCGTACGAAACAGTTTCGTGGGTGGGTAAACATTTCGTAAACAGCAGCATTGGTGTCTTGGCTTACTTATTCGAATGGGTACCACAAACTAAGGCTACTGATATGCTGACGAGTACTGCCTCGACCCCTTGAATTGCCATCACCCAACGTCCGCTCTTTGTCGAGATAAACGTTCTAAAGGCACCGAGTTGACACGAGTTGTTGGTACTCATAATCTGTTGACAATTCTATAATACCATTAGAATAGGCTCCCACTTTTTTTTTCATTCGGCTGATGTGAATGCAAACGTGATTTATGTTATTGCTGGTACCGTCATATCACCTGAGACAAACTGGCTAGGTCGGGAGTGTGGTTTTCGTATCGACCTGTGCGGCCAGATTAGAACTCGTGGCACGCATCACCGGCGACCTCTCCTCTGAAACCCTGCGACAGTGATGGGGAATTTGCTTGTCACATGTTGCTCAGGCGTGGGACTCGTTGCCCCAAGACTTCTCCGTGTCACCAGCACCGACACCAAATGAAGAAACCACGAATAATTCAAAGGCGGACGACTCCTGTAAACAACCGCTGCCCGCAGGTCAGGCGGTGCAGAGCTTCCGCACGTTTCGACGGAAGGTTCGGAAAAGCGTCCCCAAAAAACTATATGAAGCGGCGGACAAAGAGGACGTCACAACTCGCAACATCGCCGCGGCGCAAAAGGCGACGTCGGTAATGACAGCACTGAGCGCCGCGAGGTCGGCTGCGGCGGTGGCGAGGCACGAGAAATATGTTTACTGGCAGCGCACGGGGATGTCTTTCTTCCTTCCCACGTGGCCGTGTCGCGTGGATAGTTTACCGTTCGACGACCTCGAAATGTTGGGCATGGCTATACTAGACGTGTGCCGACTCGTTTGGTCCTTTGACTTCGCGCTCATTCAGGGATTTGACGAAGACACCCAAGCGAAGCTACGCAAGCGGCTACCTCCAGGTATGCTCCCCAGCATTCGACGCACCGCGACAGATGCGTTGGAGGGCTTGCGCGAGATGTTCCCGAGTCACGCCATACTGGAAGAGAAGATGCTCGACGCGTGGGAGCATGTCCTTGAGAGCGTCTTGCTGCTCGACCAACTTGTCGAGCTGTTGCTGGACATCAGTATGTGGAACCGCCACCAGACGCTCGCCGAGCTGGGGCGAGCCGCAGGCGGTGGGTCAACAGCGCCGGAAGATGTACTTTCTCAGAGTCGACGCTCCTCGTTTCAGCAACCCTCATCTCCATTCGACGAGCAAGCATCAGGCGATGACGCTACCAACCGGCGACAGTCATCAGGCAGCGGCGGGACGGGAGGGTTTGGCGGACTCAGCGGCTCGAGTCAAGGCGAGAAAGAGACACCGACGACGACCGGTGGGCGTTTGCCAATGGGTCGCGCGTTCTCGAGGCAGCCAACCTTCCGCTCCAACCAAGCAATGCTGACACCGGTTCGAGAGGGGCGAAGGGAGCTTGTAACCGGGGGGTTAGAGTCGCTGACGATGCGGGCGAGAACACTCAGTCGACAGATGTCAACCAGACACAGCGTGAGTCCCACAATGAGCCCAACTGGCGGCAGTCGCACCCCTGCGTCGCCACCGACGACTGCCTCTATCCAGATGACGCCACGACAGGTATCGGCGACGATGCCAGCGTCACTAGCAGAGGAAGTACAGGAACAGTTGCTGTTCGAGTCGCTTGGGGAGATGCCAGACAGTTTGGTGAAGGACCGACTATTTGCCGACTCGCCTGCCGGCTTTATCCAGGAGGTTAGATGGGTGACGTTCGCCTACGAACTCAAGAACTTTTCGGAGGCGCTGTCGTCTCTCGCGCAGATGATGGCCAACATCGTGGAGCAACTCCCGGAAGCAGGCCCCACGAAAAAAAATCGCGACGCGGAGAACGACACCCACGAGCCGCCGAGAAAATCATCCTCAGCCTCACCCGCTTCCAAAGGCAGCTCTCCGCCCGCGCAGCCACAAGACCCTGAATGGGGCGCCGGAAAAACGGCCAAGGTGGAAACGGGGCTGTAGTATCACCATCACCTCCCTACGATGGTTGTCGTTCTCGGTACACGACAGGTAACACGGTAGAAAGCAATACACGACACTGTTATCCAGGGCGAGTCCGATAGGCAACCACTCGTGTATATGGCTTTGTAACTATCGCCGCCACCTGCTCCGCATGTAACGAAAGCTGCTTCATCACCGCTTTTCTGCACTCCGGGAACGCGTCTATGGGGTAGTGGAAATGGAAGGGTATGCGTGCATCATTCCAGACGCCGAACACAGTTGATGAGGGGAACAAACAGATGAAGGGGAAGATATGGATGCAGCATGAGACATCCTACCGCGTTTGGCCGTCCTACCAAGTAAATTACAAATACTGGATACCATGCCTGCAGTGGGAGTATGCAGCCACAGCCCGCGTGATGGCGCCACCCCCTCCCTCCGCTCTACCTGGCCTGTCTAGTAGTAATAGGATGCTACACATTTTTAGGTTATAGTGGGTGAAAGAAAAAGAAACGGGCGGAGGGGTTGTTCATCCCTCCCCAGAAACGAATATCACACATACAGGTTATCCTACGCCATTGCTTGCTGCTGCCCATCCGTGTGTGATAATTATTACTCTGACCGGATAAAAAAAGCAATACGTGGGTGTGTGGGATGCGTAGTGGTGGTGGTACATCATCACTTCTCTGAGTTCTTTGCGATGGCGTCGTCCGTCAAGCTGCTGGCCGTCTCGATGAAAGAGTCCATATCGATGGAGTCCAGCGCGTCCTCCTCTGACGAGGACGACTTTGAGCCGAGCGAGAGGTCTGACTCCACCGGCAGCCCACCCTGCTCGGGGCGCTCGTTCCACGAGAGGCAGCGCTCCAACGAGTTGAACCAGTCGCTCGTCTGATCCTCCGCGCCGATGGTGGGGACCGGGTGCTGGCTCATCGTGATGATGACGCTGTCGCCCCGTTGCAGCTCCTGTCACACATAAACCACCGGCTTCATGACTCGAAACAATTTCATTGCAATAACACGACAGCCATGCAACAAAGAAAGACTAATGGATGCAGAAATCATTAAATGCACCTAAAAATCGCAACGGGGCCATTGCTTGTTTCCCTTTCATAATTTCGGCAAAAATAAAGACTTAATAGTGTGTATGTGTGTTTTAAAAACCGGGGGTTACCTGTCGAGCTTTCCCATCAAAGCACACCCACGCAGTGCAGCGCGCGTCCGCTGGGATGCGGAGCTCAAGCTCAGCGTAGTCGGGGAGAATGATGGGACGGAAAGACAGAGAGTGGGGGCAGACTGGCGTGAAGAGGATGGCGCTGATATTAGGGTGCACCATGGAGCCGCCTGCATAGGACGCACCGGAACTGTGAGGCTGAATGTGTGTGTGTGTGTGTGTGTGTGTGTATGTGTGTGTGTGAGGGAGAGAATAACTACACAATGTCACAGATGTGTAGGATGGCAATGTTCACATATGCTGAGTGGTAAACATTTTTCCCATGACTGGGTTCATGTGATGGCTTCACTCACCCGCGGCCACGCTGTAAGCTGTGCTGCCGGTTGGCGTCGCGAGCATCACCCCGTCCGCCTGCACCTTCGTGATGAGCTGCCCCTTTTCGTAGCACTCAATTTTCGTGAGGTACGGGTTGGAGCCGCGATCAACGACTATCTCGTTCATAACCTGTGCGCGATACGCAACACCAAATAGCTCCCGTTTTCAAACACACCAGTATCTCTGTGTAACATCCTACCCTTGCAAGTCAGCTTGGCATGTTGGGAGATCGTGTGGCGGCAGGTGGCTGGACGGAGGGGGTCAAACCTCGTAGGAGCCGCCTGGTAGTTTGTGGCCGTCGCGGAAAATTGTGCACAGGAGCCGCATCCGCAGAGTGACATACACGCCACGCGGCCCTTCGTCGAAAGACTCGAAGAAGTCCATCGAGCTGAGCGGCTGAAAGGAGCAGGCCTCCAGCTGGGTTGAGCCGTGGATGATGCCCCGCATGGTTTCCTTGTAGTCTTTGAACTGCACCCGACAAACAGTGTGGACGTTACTATCCTACCACAACATCTCCCCAATCTCCGGCGACCAGCACAGCATCCGCACTCATGCGTAACGCCATGGAAATAGTTAAAGTGGAGACGTACATTGTGATTGGTGAGGAAGCCCAGCGAGCCGAGGTGGAAGGAAACCACTGGAGGCACGGCGGTTGTGCTGAGGGTGAACGAAAAGCGCAAGTGTCAGTAGTACATGGCGTAAATAATATCTACTTGTGTGTGTGTGTGTGTGTGTGTGTGTGTGTGTGTGTGTGTGTGTGGAGGAAGGGGAACAGGGGTCACCTGAACAGGGAGGCTGCGTGCAGAATCACGCCATCCCCTCCCAAACATATTATCAAGTCAACTGTCTCGGTCAGGTCCGCCTTGTTCTCAAACGTCTGAACAAAATTGTAGTCATTTGGGTTCTTCCTAGCTTGAAGCTGTGAGAGCATTGCATCAAAGTGTCAGTTGGCAGGCAGTAAACTGTGGCATGTCAGTTGGGTAAGCTAGGAAGCAGAGCTGCACGGTGGCTGCACGCCCGTTCACAGACATTAACGGGAAGCCGCATCAGGCCCAGTCGATGGTGGGCTATGAGCGGTGGGGAATCAGTCGGGCACACACCAGGCGCAGCTGCACGTTCGGCTCCACAATGACGTTCACCTCCTCCTCGTTGTGCAGATATTTCGCCACGTGGGCCAGCTGCACCACAACAGCCAGCTCTATAAATCTCTCTTCCGTGGCCAGTGATGAAGAGGATGCCACTAGACCACCATCTATATTTTGCTAACAGATATGGTTGACCATTTTTACGTTGCGCTGATTCAGAAAGCAAAAGGAACACAAGTTTCACTCTCCGTCATATTCTCTTCCTTCTCTCATTCTCTCTCTCCCTTCCTCCCCTCTACGCATGCCCCCCCTCCCTCTCTCTCCCCCTGTCTCCCTAACCTCTCGCTCTTTCCCTCTCTATTCTTGTCCCTTTCGCACCCACCCGTGTATGTGTGTACTTTTTTTATTATTAGGAATGGAGGGAGGGGAGATGGGGGCTCACGTGCGGGAGCAAGTCGTCCCCCAACTTCTTCAGCAAGAGCACCCTGCCAGCATTTTTAAGGCACATACATTGAGACAAAACAATTTGAAGCAAGGGGGCGCAGCTTTCGGGATATGGTATAACCGTGGGTGCTCACGTCCTGGGCTTGTCCTTCCACACAAGTAGCTGCTGCTGAGTTGATGGATGCGCCAGGCGAAACTTGCTGTCTGTGAACAGTCGGGGCCAGCGTACGCATGACTTGAAAACCATCCTCTTTCAGCATGGAGAGGGAGAAGAAGCATACCAAGTGGATTTGCAAAAAATGCAAAATAGGGGCGCGCACCGCTGACCACCTCCCGAGTGCAACTGATGCCATCGCTTCGCATCAGATACATTCGAGCCTTGTCTGGGTAGGGAGGTGCGGAAACCCTGTAGAATGGGGGGTAAACAGGTTAGCCGTGAGCGCCCAAGTGAGGGGTTGGATGATATTAGGTATGGGGGGCTCAAACACCCTTCAGAGACTCAGTGGCAACAACTGCTTCTTCTCCCCTGTGGCAGCCTCATAAAGCATGAAGTTTGGAACCCAGGGGAGTAAGGGGGTGGAGGGAAGGTTCGTGAAACTCTGAATGAAATTGGATTTCGAAATGTTGGTGCTAGGCTGAGTGCTGTTCCAGAAGCTGCATAGGTTATATTTTGTAAATAGTGAAAAAAACTGTAGCCCGGCTTGAAAACGCTCTGCTCTGGACGGAGGGTAGGATGGGAGGAAGTAGGGGCTGCAGAAAATCACACCCATTCTCGACGTGCTGAGAGATTCCACGCAGGGCTCCGGCCTCGGAGCGGCGCAGCTCAAGTCCCTCCGACTCCGGCGAAGGTGGCGTCCATCCTTTTCGGGGTACAGCCGAAACTATGCACCGGCGGCGGCCACCGTGAGAGACAGGGCTCCCGTCGCTGCGTCCAGCCAGCTGCGACCTATGATGAGAAATATTGTTGGAGGGGAGAGATACGCTGCTACTGCTGCTGCTGCTGTCAGGTCTTCCACTGGGGGAAGCGGCTGTCGAGGCGGAAGTGGGAGCAGAGCGGGCGAAAAGGCGGACGGAGCCACGAACAGTCGTCGGGGGCGAGGGCGGAGTCGAGAGGGAGGATGACAGTGCCGCTGCACCCACCCCCGACTGCGGACCCAGGCACCCGTAACAGCGAGATCCAGGCCAGGCCATCATGCACGCCTCTGGTGACCACCGCGTAGTTGACGCCTTGCCTCTCCGTAGCAATAGCTATCCCACAGGCGTCACGGCGCGACCACGGTGAGGGCGACGGTGGGAATAGAAAAGAGAACGAAGATCGGATAATACTTGTAAGGTAAAAATTTATGCCAGATTTCGCCATCTGATCGTGCTACTGTATCTCTGTACGTGGTGTAGATTGTAAAGATATGCACCAGGTAAGGATTACTACCGTACGTACTGTATATACTGGTAATGGCATACTTTTCTTCGTTGCTGCTGGTTAATGACTCCATTACTTTCTCTGTAATTATACTAATTGTAGACATACCAGTCACGATGTCCTCCTGCCAAAATAGTATTTTTTACAAGAAAAAGCAGTGGAAACCACCAATCAAGAAGAAGAAAAGAGGGAAAAAAACCCAAATCCCGGGGAAGAGGAAGGCATGCCATAGCATCGGCACTGCCTTCCTACAAAGCATCGCGAAGATAGGAACCTAAAGTACCATAAAGAGCAACGTTAGAAGTTGCATGAAATTTCGCCGCACATCCGCCCCAAACCGCGAAAGGGGCAGAATAGAAGAAGATCGACGAACGAAGTGTTGCATACGGACATAAATGTCAAAGCGCAATGAACGAGAGCTGTTGTAATCATAACTTACTGGTCATTAGTTACAGTAAACTATTGTAAGCTATTCTAGATATATTTAGTACATGTCTTGACCAGACACAATTGTACATTAGACACTTATCTAGCGTGTCGATACAGAGCCGTCGCTAGGCTTATGCTCTTCACTTCCTTCGTCCCGACACAAGGCCTTCGGCTGGTTGTCTTTGCGATTGTCCCTAGTTTGATTGTGACATTAACTAAGTATAAGTTAGTTACCTTCCATATTGAACGTGTTTGCACATTTCTACATGTTATGGGCCCCCACTTCAAGTCACTCACACGCGACCACTTTTTTTGGCGAGCGGCGATCTACGACACTCTTCCGGAAGGCGACGCCCTTATTGTTGGTTTTTTTATTTGGTACTTAACCCATATATTCGGCGTAAAACCCGCCAATACTCACATACTACTTCTCCCGTTAAGCACCGCCTAAGCCCGCAGCTCGAGGACGTCGAACTACCAACCACACATAGCGCACTCGCTCTATGTGGACAGGGTGCATACATGCCCAAGATGGAGTCGGGGGGGGCGCATTGGAGAGTGAATACGCATATATTGGGTGCACGACAACTATATAGACACGTGACATTAGTCTCGGCCAGGCCGAGAGCTACACTTGACATGTTAGTGGTTGTCGCTTGTGCCCCACATTGGGTGGAGGACACGGAAAAGGTACTTTCAAACGCCCCGGGGCATCAAGCCGAGGGGCCGTCGGGCATCAAGCCGTCTCTCTGGAATTCACCGTTAGGCACAAGCCCAACTAGTGGATTTTTCCAATGCCTTGGCGTCACTTGTTCGTCATACATGCTAAATAGAAGAACCCGGGAAAGCCCTCGCAGCCCCCACATCTAGAGGGGTCGTCGAGGAGCTCTAGGACTCCCCTTCGCCTCCTCCGGGCTCGACTTCTATGGGTGCATTCATGGAGCATATAGCCATCATCACGAGTCGGCTTGACGCACAAGCGGTTGACACTCGTCAGCTCATGCAACGTGACGCACTACTCGATCACCATGCTCCTATCGCAATCGACCAACCGTTTTTTTCCCTCCAAGACCTCCTCGTGCTCCTCCACCATTGTTCCCGCATGGCCCAGCCACACATCCCACCGTGTCTACACCTCTTATTGGACTGGTCGGACGTGGAAATCGCCACCCTACCATCGACCATCGACCATCGACTATGACCGGTCGTCAGGAGTGTCACTATGTGGTCCCGCTGCGTGATGTTTCGGTGCCATTGTGAACGGCGGCACCAACAACTAGCAACATACAGTGGTACGAACCACTAGCCGCACTCGTGCCTAATAGCAGTTCCATAGAGACGGCATATTGTCCGACTGCCCCTCGGCTTAATGCCCCGGGGCGTCTCGAAGTACTTTTTCTGTGTCCTCCACCAAGTGTGGGGCACGAGTTGCAGCCACTACTAGAGCAGGTGGAGTGTCAAGCTGATTGCTTGCTCGTTAAAAATAGGTGGCATAATATACCAGTTTAAGCCAGGGTTGTCGTGCACTCACCAGTGCGCCCCCCATGTGTATGCGTATTCACCCACCAGTGCGCCCCCCCCTTCTCTAGCTTGGACATGTATGCACCATACCCACACGCGACGAGTGCGTCGATGTGGGTGGCTTTCGAGCGTCCTCGGGCAGCTGACTTAGATGGGGTGGTGTGGTGGGGAATAAAGCGCAGTTTGCATTAGCGATACCGCCGACGCCACGGTAGAAGTACTATGTTACTAGGTAACTTGCCTTATGCATGAGAGTTGTCGATCGCAGCTCGCCGAACAAAGTTGTCGCGCGTGAATGACTTGAGCGGGGGCCCATGACATGTTAAACCGTGCGGACACGTTCAGAATGGAAGGTAACTAACGTCTACGTAGTTACAGTCACAATCACGCAAATAGGACAGTCAGGGAGACAGCCATCCCGAGGTGTGGTGTCGGGACAACAGAAGTGAGAGAGGAGTAGCCTAGGGGCATCTATGTACTAAGTCCAACAAGGTATCGGTATGTCCGATCTATACATGTACTAATCATATCTAGAGTATATTACAGTAGCTTTCTGCGACTAGTAAATGTAATGTATTATTTACAACACAGCACCATCATAATAAATGGCCGAAGGCTCGAACATCTTGTTCGACCTTTGTTGGGGCTCGTAAGATAGTTGTCACGTAATGTTCCGGAAAAAATGCGGAGAAGACGTAAAAGAGCTTACGCTTCCGAGCAGGTAGTAATGGCACTCGAACATGATTGTTACTCAAGGGTCAAATCGTCGACGGTCACCGTAAGGCATGTTTCCTCGAACAATGCACGAGCGCCAGCGTCGATGTGCTCTTTGTGAGGCAAAATGAAACCAACAGGAAATTACGTTTTACCGGAACGTGGTTCACGTTGTAACACAAGTTTAATGTAAGATGCTTTGGAACCTCCGACGGGCAGTACGACCACTACGTAGTTACCATGTCCAACATAAACCATATCGAATCAGTATATCAGCATCGAACACATCAAACAACAGCGAAAGCGTGCGTCGACCAAAGAGCTCCAAAACCATTGTGGCAATTTGCCGTCTGAAGCTGCCAACACATATTTTTTTTATGTTCATGCTTATTGTTGCTCTCACTGCAGGTGAAAAAAATGCACATGGAGGGACAAATGAGAGGATGTTTATTGATTACTCTTTTCGGTTCCTATCTCCGCGACGCTTTGCAAGAGGGTAGTGCTGACGCAGTGATGCTATGGGATGCCTTCATATTCGTCGGGATTAAGTTTTTTCCTCCTTTCTTCCTTTTGCTTGGTGGCCTCCATTGTTTTTTCTTGTAAGAGTTTGATGATATATCAACTAGTAAGCAGCCTTATTGCAATATAATAACCTTTCTTTTTACGCTCCTTCGACATGTTATGGGCCCTCCACGTAATTCGTGGAACTGTAGGGTTTGACCGGAGCTGATGGGATGGTGTCCATTAGCTGTTCATCTAAGGGCACCGTACATTGGTACGGTTAAGGCGTACCTGGGTACGCTTACACGGAAAATATAGCACAGCCGCCAAGCTAGTCTCAATTGCCCAAACGATTGGCTCGAAGGGGTCTTACGACCTATGTGGACCTACAAGTATAGGCTTTTCACCATCCAAGGTCGGGTGGTAAAACGCGGTGTGGTGCAACATCAACAAAATAGATTGTCGTCGCCATGGCGCTCCCCATCGGGTCCCGGGTTCAAATGCACCTAAACGGCCTCTCCGCACGTTTTTGGGGCCATTGGAAAGCCGCAAATCCTTGTCAAAGCCCAGACAGTGCATATGTGACGGGGGTGGTGGTGGCCTTGAGCGGGGCGTGGGTGAAAGTGCGGGTTTCCGACTTCCATGCCGAAGTATCGGGAGATCTAGGCGTCCTCCGCCACTGCCTCACCCTTGTGACCGCTACCGGGGGCGACTCCTCCGTATCCCCGGCGTCTACAGCCTCCAAAGGGGTTGCATTAGCCAACGCCAACCTCTTGAGAAAAATATTGGAGGGAGATGAAGACGAGGATTGTGGAGAGGACGACCCCCCAGCTCGAGGCGTATGCCGACGAGTATCCCGTACATGGTGGTTCGACGCCGGCAGAGGGCATCCAGTGTCAGCGCACCAAGGATGGGAAGGGCCATGTACGCCTAGGGCGGATGAAACTTGGTAGTAGCCATGAAAGCTTCACCCCGTTTGTCTTTTTTAAGGCTTTCTTGCCTTTAGCCTTCCTGTACTCGTGTCTTGAGGCTATGAACGTGGCGGTGGCGGATAGCAATTGCAAAGATTGCCCCCCGTTCATTGTTCCCGAACTACTTGTTCTCTTGGGTCTACTCTTTCACGCCTCTCGGTTTCCGTTTTGCACCCATGAAGAGTTGTGGGGGTCAGAGAATACCTTAAACGATAAGGTTTCGTGCCCGTTCACATTCCGGAGCGTCATGACGGCGACCAGACTCCGGCAATGGAAATGGTTTCTTAGATGCCACACAGATACGTCGATGGGGAAGACGCTTGCTAACAACACTTACTTGATGCTTACATGGATCTTTGAGTAAACTACACAACGGACTAGAGTGTTTCCATCTGGCACCATTAACGGTGGATGAAACGATGTTCTCGTGGGTCGGACAATGTGGTGACCTACACCTGACTTTTCTACCCCGGAAGCCGCATCCACTTGGATGTGCTGTCCTCCGCGTGTACAGTTTTCTAGAATTGGCGCAATGCAAAGACAGTATATTGAGCGGATTGGAGTTTGTAGCAGAACACAAAGCTACTACATATGATGCACACTGCGGCTAGTGAAGGAATGGTTCAACACTGGCCGCATCATTGTCGCAGATTCGTGGTTTGGATATGTCCGGACAGTCACCCAATTAATGAAGCACGGTCTCTACGCGGTTGTCGCCATTAAAACCGGTTGCAGCGGATTCCCTAAGGCCGAGCTGATTGCAAAGCTGCAGGAGCGCTTTTCCTTCGCGGCATTAAAGAAGCGGGTGCCGGTGGAGGTAGGTGGGCAAGAGGTGGACATGCTCGCCGCTGGGTGGATGGACAAGAAAGACATGTTGGTACTCACCTCGTGCCAAACAGATGCAGTAGCTCCTGAGGCTGAAAGGGTGCGCAGCAAGTTCCAAGGCGGCAAAGTTACCATGTGGTGCAACGCATGTGCCATGCCTTTTCCTGGATGTGGTTCAACGCCATCGATATATTGAACAAGCTTGCCCTAGGTCCCGGTACCGTTGCAGATGGTTGGAATCCGCACAATGGTGTGCAAGACGAACTAAAAAAGTTTTTTATGTACACATTTGCCATGATAGAGAATAATGCCTATCAATGCTTTGTACATTTTATCAACTCCCCTAAAGTTACTCGCAAGGAGTGGAAGATAAAACTCGCCAACGAGCTCATCGTCGAGGGTCCATAACTACTTGGAGCGCACACATGTCAGGCCAGCAATAACACCCATACCTCCGAAATGAAGCGCGCTAGTGACGGCAGAAGTCATGCTAACTCCTCACCGTTCGGGGAAGGTATTCGGCCTGCGGATGATGTGGACAAGGCCAACACTGTGCGAAACCCTATCCCATCTCCACACAACCCTAAGCGCGGGAAACGCAACACGCGTTGTTTGCTCCATGTGCGATACACATGTGTGCTCTAGCTCATCTACAAGCAATACAGGTTACTTTGCAAAGCACATTAAGTGGCACCTAGGGCTTATTGACTGGAAATATTAGTTACTGTTAGAAATTGGAAATTGGAAATTAAACACAACATGTGCCGGCAAACTGGACCGACTGCTGTCTCTCGGACCTCTCTACCAAGCCATACAAGACTTATAAGCGAGTTTAGCCCGGGTCTCTTCGACCAGGTACACCTATCGACACACCTATATGCAATGTGTGTCGATGTTCCTCGGGAGTTAAAAAACTGTAAGCAACCGCAGTAATTGCCACAGTCCCCCCGCCTAAGCAATAACAGCGTAATAATTTTGTAATCAAGAGAAACATATCTAAAAATAAATCCACATGTCGAGAAATGCAAAACTAAACTGCTGCTCGACCTTCACGATGCTCGGCCCGCTCCCACCGAACCGGGGTGCCGACCGGCCGGTCGGCGTTCGGGAGGGACGACGGGCCAGCCTAATCTAGCTCCCGCGTGACTTCGGTCTTGCCGAAGATAGGAGGGGAAAGGCTGGCAAAAAACCCCTCCTCGCGTGGTCGCTCGTCGATCCCGCCGCCTCATCCCGTAAGCCCCGCCAAGGTCGCCGCCGCATCCGCCGACGCGACGGTCCTCCTTGTCGAGGTCCCCCGTCACCTCGAGGGCAGGTGGGGGGGACCGAGACACATAGACATAGAAAAAATTGGCGCTCCTGCCTCCGCACCTGAATTCCCCCCGCTCATTTCCCCGGTTTTCTCTCTGTCTGGTACCCGGGTACCTGTCAGATAGTCCGGCCTGCGTCCGTACCCTCCCCCCTCTGATCGCGCGTCCACCTAGTAGACTTTGTTGAGGTTGGGGCCTCCGCGCTTACCCAAGCCCCCCCGCAAGGGTCTCGTCTATCCGGTAGTGGGTATCGATGAGGGGGGGGGGGGGGGGGGGGGGGGGGGGGGGGTCAGGTCGCCGTAGCCGGTTCCGTCGGGCCGCGGGTGCACGGAAATTAGTCAAAACCCTCCGTACGGGGTTTTCCGGCGGCGCCGACCCGGAGGGTCGTCGTCGCCAGATCTTGTCGCTCCTTCCGTCGCGATATGCCTCCTTGCCGCCCAAGCCTACCCCCCCCCTCGGGAGATGTATCTCGTCGGCGTGGCGGCTCGCTAGTGAGCGCCCTACCCTGGTGCTGCTCCCCAACTAGCTCGACGCCGGGTACGGACATTAGTTTAATTATCCAAAAAGCCCTCCGTACAAGGCTTTCCGGCGGCGGCTGATCCTGAGGATCGCCGCCGCCTCACATAGCCGCTCCTCCGCCTGCGACCTGCCACAGGCCTATGCCATGTCTTGCCTCCCCCCTTGAGAAGTGTCGACCGGCACAAGGCTAGTCGGCGGCTAGCGAGCGCCCTTTCCGGGCGCTGCTTCCCGGCTGGCCACCACCGGCTCCAACACCCACCCCCCACCGCAAATCCGGCCGTACCCTCCTCGCAATCAGACGCTCCTGAAGTACAGGTCCCACCCCCTCGAGGTAGGAATGTTCTTATTAGTATATGTACGCGAAAAAACATATCGGACGGGCCGAGCGGGAGATCTCGGTGCCGGTATTGCACAGAAATTATTTTTTCAAAAGCCCTATGTACAGGGCTTTCCCGACAGCTGCTGATCCCGCGGATCGAGCTGGCGGCCCTCTTAGCCCCCTACCGTGCCAGGCCTGGCACGGCTACGGGGTTTCCAGCGCCCACCACGGGGAGGTGAGGGGATGCCGACGGGCATGCGAGCGCACCCCCTTCCGGGGCCGCCGCCGCTGCGCCGCCGGCGGGCGCCTTACTGTTAGAGTTGGGAACGGATAGTTACACGGAGGTTGTGCCGGCCCCACAAGGGGCCCGGCTGTGGTGACTAGAGAAATGGGAAGAGAGAGATGGCGGCCGGCGAAGGCACCGGCAAGGGCCGGCCGACCGCCACAAATAGGGAATAGAGTACCGCTAATAGCATAACACTAAGTACTAGAATGCCAAATATCTACCTTGTACATAAGCACTATGCAACGGGATGCTAGTGCTAACACCCCCTCTCAAGGTAGCCGAGGTCTTGACGTCGTCCTAGCTTGCGTTGAGGAAGGTGCCATCTTGGTCGAAGGTTTAGTGCTTTAGCGTGTGCCTTAAGCCGGGTAGGTGTAGCGACATGCGCTCACAAGAACGTGCCGCTACCGGCGAGTTGCCGATATGAAGCGGTTCCAAATGTACTGCGTAATATACTATTCTGACATGTAGCGGGAAAAACTGTCCACGGGAGAATTAGCCGACGCATGAGAGCGATCGGCGAGGAGGAAGCACAACCAACAAGGTTGTTTGTCGCGTGTAGGCACGCAATAACATAGACGGGTGCTCGTGGTGACTCCCTCCTTTCGCCGTGGGAAAGTTAAGCTTCTCGCTAAGTAAGGTAGGCGTTGCGGCATTGCCTCGGGAAAAATTAATAACAGCACTAATTAAAGTACTGAAAGGCTAGGTGAGACTGAAAGTTGGGTGGGGCGAACGTGGCGCCGGGCGCTTTACACACGCTCTTCTCCTTTTTACGTGGGGGATGGTAGGACAGTCGCGGACAACCAGCTCGAAGGCGAAGCGTGGGGTCGGTGGGACGATGAATTACTAGCGTGGCGCCGAGCGCTTTACACACGCTCTACTCTCTTTTACGTGGGAGTAGGTAGGACTAGCGTGGCGCCGAGCGCTTTACACACGCTCTTCTCTAGTGTATAACTTGGTGGAGGGCCCATAACCTGTTAGAGTTGGGAACGGATAGTTACACGGAGGTTGTGCCGGCCCCACAAGGGGCCCGGCTGTGGTGACTAGAGAAGTGGGAAGAGAGAGATGGCGGCCGGCGAAGGCACCGGCAAGGGCCGGCCTACCGCCACAAATAGGGAATAGAGTACCGCTAATAGCATAACACTAAGTACTAGAATGACAAATAGCTACCTTGTACATAAGCACTATGCAACGGGATGCTAGTGCTAATAGTTACGCATCTTTGGAACTACTATGTGAAAATACGAGACGAGTTACGCATCTTTGGAACTTTGTAATCCTCGGCTCAAGTGAGCGTTTCACCGCACCACGACGTGCCTAAAACTGTAGCCTACGTTAATATCGGACGTACATCAACTCAGCCGGCGTGTTGTGTTGCTTACCTGAAGGTAACACTACGTGTGTGGTTGTCCCAACTCTTGCATCACACAATATCGACCTACCTTGCTTTACTGTACTCGTATTGTCGGCCGCCGATGTGTGCTTTCGACCGCTTGCGAACGTACGCGCAAGCAGATATGTGAGCCATACAATCGAGAACAGCCTTCCTTAACCTCTTGGGCCATTGTATGACGACTGGCAAGGGAGCAGTATGTGGGTTTGAGCAGTTAGGGTAGTTCTTCGTGCGAGTGGTAGAATGTGCGCGCTTAGACTGGGGATGTGCTCCGATGAACATGCGCGATTAGGTCAAGAAATGCTCCGAACATGAACCTCGTATGTCCAACCGGTAGAATAGAGTGTTGGGCATGTACGTTTATGAGGATGGCGGAAAAGGCGGATATTTAGTACGTTTCGCTAAGGGTCGACGGCTACCGTACCCGGGTAAGGCTTGCCGATCTAGAGTGCCCTCAGATGGACAGTTAGGGGAGTGCTAGGAGATCCCCGCCGTGGGCACGATAATGGATACATCCGTACGTTGTGTCGAAGGATTATAAGGATGTGCCATCACCGGGAATCGAGCCCGCGACTTCGTGTCCGGAGTAGTGGTACGCCGTAACCAAGTACCGTGCCTAAAAGACGGTTTCTTGTGGGATATTGTTAGAAATGCCATGAGGGGGGTTAGAACCCACGCCTCCCGGAACGGAGTTGTACGCCTTATCCAAATACCGCCCCAAAAGTCGGTACCCGATTGGAATATATTGTGTATATGAATTCCGCGCATCATGCATGCACTGCGATTACCTATGTGTGGAGGGCCAAGACTCCCCCGGAGTCCAGCGTACATATGTGTCCATTAGGAGCCCTACGGAGGGATATTAACATATATATCTCATATATATATATAATATACCCCCGTATTGCCCGAGCAACGGGCTCCCGCAGAGTATTCACTACTTGCAATGTAGTAGGGCCAAGACTCCTTCGGAATACAACATACGGATGTGTCCATTATCGTGCCCACCACGGGGATCTCACAACACGTTGTTCTCCGGAGGAGTCCGAGCCCTTTTATCCATTATTGAATATAATGCGGGAGCCCGTTGCTCGTGCAGTATGGAGGAATATGTATGTCATAAATCCCCAATGGGTACCGACTTTTAGGTACGGTGCTTTTACATCGTACGACTCCGGACACGGAGGTGCATTGTTCGACTCCCGGTGATGGCACTTCCGTTTGACCCTTCGACTTACACCAACCTCATAACATATATATCGAAAATGCATAATATACTGCGTATGCCATGCCATTTTGACCAGCCACCCGCGACTTGTACCTTTTTAGGTGTTAAGAGCGTGGTACGGGTTTATAATCTCTTGTCACGTGCGACTTACACATTCATTCTCACTGCATACGAGAACATGGTACGATGAATATCATATTATGTAAACTCAATAGAATAGTTTTATCATATACAATAGAATTCCACGACAACTAACACGAAATGACATGGGCGTTTATTAGAAAGTTTTATCTCGGTTGCACGACGATCGAACATCAAGACGATGAATTATTTGTATTTAATAATGCGAAGCAAACAGTACATAAGGCATGCAAATCTACAGAAAATATATCAACATACATCAAATTCTAATAAAACTGACCAATCAGAAATAATTAATGGCAGGTAGACGTCATAAACACATGATCTCCACGACAGCTATCACAAAATGACATGGGCATTTAACAGAAAGTTTTATCTCATCTGCACAACGATCGAATGTCAAGATGAATTATTTGCATCTAATGCGAAACAAACAGTAAATGATGCATATAAATCTACAAAAAATACACATTAACATGCTAATTCTAATACAATTGACCACTTAGAAATAAAGCTAGGTGAAGGTCATAAACTCCTGATTTCCACGACAACTAACACAAAACGACATGGGCATTTATCAAAAATTTATCTCATCAACAACACGACGATCGAACAAAAACATGAATTATTTGAATCTAATGCGAAACAAACAACAAATAATGCATATAATTCGACAAAAGTACACATTAAGATATATCATAACCTCCAAAAGTCACTTTAAACGTGTACTTCACGCCATCTACCTCTAGTCCTTCCTTAGACAACACCCCCGAAACCACGGCCGCCAGCTGCGGCAGCTTATCCTTGATCTCCTTGTACTTGTCTTCCACCATTTTGACGTCCGAAACCACAGCGGCGCCCGCACTCCCACCAGAGTTATTGTAGATTGTCTTCAAGACGATAGATGTCCCATGCACTTTGTTCTTCTTGAAGATGCCACATGCGTCCCCGAGAAGCTTAACTTGCACATGGGTGTCGGTCCCATGAATAATGAAGTCCCGCCCGTTCGCAACTAGCCACCTAATGCGCGACGTTATAGAACTTTCGTGTCACTCACGGCGGCTTTTGGGATTCCTTTGTCTTCGCCAAGGCGTGCCATCAAGCCCCCCACCCTTCTTCCGACGCGCTAAAGGGAGCTGAGCTTGGGGCAGCCTTGCTCTGACGAGCCCTTGGTCCTCTTGAACACAATTGCTGATGTTCACGACCTTGTGGCGGGTAGCCTCTGAAAGCTAAACGCTAGCACAAATCTGTTCTTGTCTGTCTAGTTATGTTGTTGCAAGATGGCAAAATGATGTTGTCGAGAGGCAATGGTGAAAGATGTTCACTGCTGTACTTGAGCAGTAGATGTTGTAAGTGAACAAAGGAATTGTTTAAAGGTTCTGTCACCTCCCTCTACTGCACTGGGCTTAAATAGGTTTCTGCCCAGATTACTTACGCCTGCAAGCTACGCTTACGTGTCAGGCGTTGGGGCTGTCTAACCGTCGTCATCTGTCCTCGAGACGCGGCCTGCCTAGCATTTGGTTTCACGACGCGGCTCATTCTGCATCGAAGAGCTCGTTCTGGCGCGTCATCTGGTTGGTTAGATTAATTATGTATATCTGTACGTACCGGGAGGTACAGGTCGTACTGTAGCATCAGCACCATTACATTATTGCAATAGCGACGTACCCACGAGTATACGTCCATCCCGTGGAAAAGCACGAATTGGTATCCGTAACGAGTATCTGTACAATGTCTTACAATGTACTGTTGCAGGACTGTACTCGTCACACGCGTACCCTCCCCCTCTTGACAGATCAATGAGGCCGCCGTGAGGCAGACCTCCGTGGTTCTTGGCTCCTTTACTGAAGCAGTTACTGGGACTCAGGAACGCGCGCTGGGTGAGCGTGCATGAAGTCGATGTACGCCTGAGTCTTGGCAAATTTGTGCCATTGGGGCGTCTCCAAGAAATCTTGTAACGCAATCGTCCGGTGTACCTCGTTCAACCGGTGCCAAACAAGTGGTATGCCGTCATCACTGAAGTGCGTCATGAAGAGCAGATATTTGCCTCGTCGCCCAGGTAGTGATTTGATGCACACAACAGACATGTGCGAGACGTCGAACTCCTCATCGTCTCCTTCAGGTATAGTCGTAGTGGAGCAGTAGCGCAGGGTCGTAAGTTGTTAACATGGAACACAGGATGTAAGCAGACTGTCGCTGGTAGTTTCAATCTGGAATTGTGTTGCCCAATCTGCTCCTCCACTGAAAAAGGTCCAAGCTGTCTGTCTCTGAGTTTCCGGTTCGGTTGTCCTCTCAGAAAAAGGTTTGGAGTGACGAGTGGCACCTTGTCTCCCTTAGCGAATTGGGGCGCTGTAGACGGTTTTGTGCGCGCTTGCATCTCGTCCTTGTGTAGCTGTAACACTGAGCGTACCAGGGTGTGTACTTCCTGTAACAATCTCAACCGTTCTGTTGCGTCTTGCGAAACTGGAATCGATGGTCGCATGTTGAACAAAAGGTCTGGAGGCTCCTCAGGAGAAAAACCAAAGTTAGCCTCGAACGGTGTGTGCTCAATTCCGAGTGCACGCGAAGCGTTGTACGCAAATTCCACTTGCGGTAGAAGTGTCGTCCAATCATAGCCATCGTAGCAACAGAAGCAACGAAGAAGCTGCTGAAATGTGCTGTTCACGCGCTCTGTCAAGCCGTCCGTTTCTGGATGTCGGCTGGAAGACATGTTCAGACGCGTCCCAAGGCGTCTCCAGAGTGTCTGCCAGAAAGCGCTGACAAATTTTGGGTCGCGGTCGCTGATCAGCACACGGGGTAGTCCATGTAAGCGGTAGACTCCCTGTAAAAACAAAGTAGCACTTTCTTCGGCAGTAATCGACTCTGTACATGGCAGAAAATGGGCCATTCGAGTTAGATGGTCTACCACAATCAGCACACTGTTAAAGCTATTGCTCTCAGGCAAGTGTGTCAGGTAGTCAAGACCAACTGTGTGCCACGGTCTGGGTGGAACATGCAATGGGTAAAGAGTCGCAGCCATCTGCGGTCGAATCTTCGCTCGTCGACACACGACGCAGCGTTCACAAAAATCTTTCACGTCTTGGCGGATTCGTTTCCACCAGAATATGTCGAGTGCTTTAGCAAGAGTGCTAGCAACTCCTCTATGACCAACTGACGAACTTTCGTGCAACTCTGTGATCACTTTCAGTCGGAGCTCAGAGTTTTGTGGTATACAGAGGCGATTGAGGCGCCAAAAGTATCCATCTCTGGCTTCTATCCGGCTGTCTTTTGTCCACTCACCCTCGTCCCCATAAAACGAGTCTTGTGAGAACCCCTTCGCGAATGAGATCAGCGAACTCATGGCTCAGCTGCAACGCGTCAACAGCCAGTGAATTTAACTGTGCGTCTTCAAACATCAGCTGGGACTTCCGTCGTAATTCTCGATCTAACGGAACCTCGCCATCCCAAAATAAGGGTTCTGTGGCCTGAGGTACGAAGTTTGGACGCCGGCTTAACGGATCGGCTTCGTTCAGAGCTCCTTTGCGATATGCAAGTGTCATCGAGCCCACAAACGGTTGCAAATCCCGCAGGTATCTTGCTTGCCGCTTGTTCAGCCTGTTGTTCGGTTGCCTGAGCAGATGTCGCAGTGTGTCGTGGTCTGTTACGACAAGGAACTTAGAGCATCCTTCAAGATAGCACCTCCAATGCTTGACAGCTTCGCATACGGCCAAAGCTTCTAAGTCGTACGCATAGTATGTGTTACCACGCTCAGCTGAATTCAGCTTACGCGCCCATTAAGAGACTGGTTGAAGACCTCCTCCTTGGTCTTGCAACATGACTGCTGCAATCCCCACTGTTGAAGCATCTGTAGCTACGGTGAACGTCGCGTCCGAGCCGACCTCCGGAAGGATCAGGCATGGCGCGGAAATGAGCCGTAACTTGAGAGTCTCGAAGGCTTCCAAACAGGCAGGCGTCAGCGTAACCTTCTGTGGCTGGGACTTCCGCAGTAAGTCCGTCAATTGAGCCGTAAGGTCGCTAAAATGATGTATGAATCTGGCGTAGAAGTTGCAGAACTGTACGAAACTGCGAATCTCCTTCTGCGTCTTGGGCACTGGCCAGTCTGCAACGGCATCGACTTTCTTTGTGGAAACCGAAATTTTACCGGCTGACACAGTGTAGCCCAGTTACTCCATCTCTTGCAGTCCGAAGAAGCATTTTTTAAGGCGTAATTTCAGCCCTTCCTCCTTGAACCGTTGTAGCACCAGTCGTAGGTGCTCCAAGTGCTCCTCAAGAGTTCGACTGTAGATACATATGTCATCGAGGTAAACTGTCACGAACTTGTGTAAAAAGTCGCGAAGAATCTCGTTCATCATCCTTTGAAAGGTTGCCGGCGCATTGCACAGGCCAAACGGCATGGCGACCCATTCCATTAAGCCATCAGGGGTCTGAAAAGCCGTCTTGTGAACGTCCCGATCACGCACTCGAACTTGCCAGAATCCAGAGGCGAGGTCGAGGTGTGTGTAAAAATTCGCGTCCTTAAGTTCGTCGAGAGTGTCATCCACACGCGGAAGTGGGTAAGCATCTTTACGCGTAACCTCGTTAAGGCCACGGTAGTCAATGCACAGACGTAGCGAGCCATCAGCTTCCGCACAAAAAGAATTGGCGAGCCGAACTCACTGTAGCTGGGATGGACAAGACCAGCCTCCGCTGCGTCTTTGAGCTGTCGATTAAACTCAGCACGCTCTGCGGGTGACAATCTGTTCAGACGTTGACGTCGCATCGGGCCAATTGTTTCAATGGGTTGATCCCACTGTCGGCTTACATGTGGAGAGTCGACAGGTTGCAGTAACTCCGGGAAGTCATCGAAGAGTAACGACCGGAAGTTGTCACGTTGTTCTGCAGTTAGCTCCTCTCCAGTGTGAAAGTCTGTCGGTTGTTCAGCGGCTGACGTAAGTTAAATGACGTAAAATTCAGCATGACGTCCTCTGCTGCGGCGCGTCTTGCGCACGAGTTTCTGAACTTTCGTAGACGACAGGAGTAGACACTCAGGGGGTCGTTCCTCGAGGGTAGTCTCCACAGCTGTGCCGTCCATTAGTTTAAAAACCCTGGTTGTACCAAAATGTAAAGAGGCATGTTCGTCATCAAGCCATGGTTAACCCAGGATTAAATCAGCTGTGCGTAAATCACGTAAGACGTAAAAAGTCCGGTGAAATTCGTGTCGAGCCAGCTCAAAAGTAACGTCACAGACTGTCGTAGAAGTCACTCGTTGTCCGTTGGCGAGTCGAACTGGGGTCTTAGTCGCAGACTTCCGAGTTTGTAAAGCAAAGCGCCGTACAAAGTCCTTTGACACAAAATCAAGCGTCGCAGCGCAGTCCACAAATCCAAAAATTTGGTGTCCGCCATCAAGAGTTTTCACAGTCAGTTCAGTTCGAATTAACGGTCGAGCTTCTGTGAGGTGAGCCAGTAGGGATGTAGCTGGCGAAGAAAATTGTTGTAGCGTAGCGATGGACGCTTCCGCGTTGTCTGAAGGTACAGGTACCGAGTCTGGTTGATCATATGTTGTAGGTGCTGTTGAGTCGTTAAACGCACAATCTGCGTCGACTAACCACAGCTGTACAGGTCAAGGAGCTGGAGCAACCACCTCATGTTGCGCTGGGTTCTCCAGTGACTGTCGAGTAAAAAGCTGTGTCCTCGCTGGGAATTCTTGGTAGAGTTTCCAGTTCTTAGTCACTTGAGTAAATTTCGCCCATTTTGGTAGTACAAATACAGCCATCGTAGATGTCGGAGATGTTCGTCGACAATCTTCAAAATGCTGTGCAATCTGCTCAGCTAACTCCCAGGGTGGATTGATGAACACCCGTTCTCCTGCCAAGTCTCTCTCTAGAATCGATTCACTCAGCGAACAGTGAGGTAGGTCACCGTGCGAGTTTAGACCTTCATCATCAGCACATCCCTACAATGTGAAGTCGTATCGTGCATGCAGAGGGTCAAAGACTGAGTCAACCAGTTTCCAATCAATTGATCGTCTGGTTACAGGTTTACGACTCTGTCTCTGCTTAGTCTGACGACGACGACCTGCTACTAGAGTTGCAGGTGTCGCGACTGTAGTCGATGGAGATGCCGAAGGTGTTTCGACGACCTCTGTCGCTAACAGTGTCTCAGAACGAACAGTATATGTAGCCGGCTGCTCCAGTTCGCTAGTAGAACAGCCTTGCCACCCTCATTGCTTCTTAGATTCCATTAGTGCCTTGCCCTTCCGCTCCGGGCATTGGAACAGTCGATGTCCCTTCTTGTGGCACTTGAAGCAAAGTCCTTCGTCCATGTGTCGCTTACGCTCCTCAGCTGTCATCGCATTTGCGAGTGTGTTAAAATCATCCCGGCCAAATGTTTGACCACGTCCACCATTGTTGCCGCCACCACGTCCACCATTGTGGCCGCCACCACGTCCACGTCCTCGGCCACGACCACGGCCACTTCTATTACGTTTCCAGATGTTAGAGGCTTCCTCGAGAGGGTCCTCAAGGTTGCGCTTGCGTGTAGGCTGGGCAGATAGACCAGCAGCATACCTCGTATTGCTGAGTTCCGGCGAGTCTGTAACGACGTCATTCAAAAAGTTTTGCAGCTCCACCAGAGTAATCTGGTACCCCCTCTGAGCTCGGTGTGACTTCGCATGGTTCTTTAACGTAGAGTTTGCTAAGCCGTCAATAAAACGCACAAAATGAACATCAGCTGACATGGGCTGACGAGAACGACGTAAATAGTCGTTGTATTGCTGAGTGTAGAACGCGTAACTCATCGTGTTGCTCTGCGTAAAGCTGAACAAAGAGCTGATTATGTCGTCCTTGATGTTAGGAAAAAACGTCGAATTGCGTAACTCCGTAACAAGCTCGTTGTGCGTAGCTGGAATTGGAGGCTGAGGTTTCCTGTTCAGCCACCACCCATTCAGATGTCCCGCGAACTGTGAAGTAACCCATATCACTGAGTCGTACGAATCAGGCGAAATCGCTAGCATGAGAAAACGCTGAGGCTGTGCTTCAAGCCAGTCCTCCAGTTCATTAGCGACACGACCACTCTGATACGGTGAATTAATTGCAGCCTTCCGCTGGGTTTCCGTGAGGGTGACAGGTAGTTTAGCTAGGTTGTGTGTAGGCATCGGCATTCCCACTCGTAAATCTGTAGGCCCTTCACCAGTCAATCGGTTGATGTGTCCGCGAATCAGCAGCCAGACATGACCAGAGTCGACCGTCGTAAACCGAGAGTGCATGAAGAACTGTCTCGGGATAGACGTGTCGTCTTGAAGGACTGGAACGTGTTGAAGGACCGCTCGGAAAAAGAGTTCCCATTGAGTCACGTAGCCAAAGTGAAGTAACTCACTCTTGTGCTTCTCAGCACGAAGTAACCCCTTCTGAGCGGGCGTAAGGGTCAGACCGTCAATGTTGATTGTTTCCGGGACGACGTAAGTGCCATCCGGATTAACTGTCGACTGTGCCAAAACAGCCTGCTAGACCTGAGCAGGTGTGCCTAAGTTGTTCGTAGCAAACAGGACAGGAATAGAAGCTGAGTACACGTAGACGAGCTGTCGTCCTTGAGGTAGCGTAACGATAACATGTTCACCACTCAACAGCGTTAAATCTTCCGGTGTCAGAATAAGACCGGTCTCCTCGTGTAACTCACGAACAACAGCGTCGACATGCTCTTCGTTAGGTGAGACATAGCCAGCTGGGAACCAAGTTTTACCAGAACGAGGCTCGCGTTGTAATACCAACTTCAAGTCCGACGATTTAGTTCCTCCAACGTGAATTACCAACACCACGTAATGTCCAGGTCCTAGAGAAGCCATCTCAACTCAATCAAGCAACTTCGAGCGAATCAGCGAGCAACGAAAGCGTGCGTCGACCAAAGAGCTCCGAAACCAGTGTGGCGGGTAGCCTCTGAAAGCTAAACGCTAGCACAAACCTGTTCTTGTCTGTCTAGTTCTGTTGTTGCAAGATGGCAAAATGATGTTGTCGAGAGGCAATGGTGAAAGATGTTTCACTGATGTACTTGAGCAGTAGATGTTGTAAGTGAACAAAGGAATTGTTTAAAGGTTCTGTCACCTCCCTCTACTGCACTGGGCTTAAATAGCTTTCAGCCCAGACTAATTACGCCTGCAAGCTACGCTTACGTGTCAGGCGTTGGGGCTGTCTAACCGTCGTCATCCGTCCTCGAGACGCGGCCTGCCTAGCATTGGGTTTCACGACGCGGCTCATTCTGCATCGAAGAGCTCGTTCTGGCGCGTCATCTGGTTGGTTAGATTAATTATGTATATCTGTACGTACCGGGAGGTACTGGTCGTACTGTAGCATCAGCACCATTACATTATTGCAGTAGCGACGTACCCACGAGTATACGTCCATCCTGTGGAAAAGCACGAATTGGTATCCGTAACGAGTATCTGTACAATGTCATGCAATGTACTGTTGGAGGACTGTACTCGTCACAACCTTTTGGTAACCCCGCGTGCTAATATCGGTTTGAATTATTAACACTTCGGCAGAAATGTCGTCCTTGTGGTTAGAGATGCTCTCAATGATACCCTCCTCGATCTTGCGCATGACACTCCCCCTTAGCATCTCGTCCACCTCTAAGTTATTGGAGTATTTTCGCAAAAACGCACCGATGACCTTAGTAGGGTACGCCCCCTTGCTAGGGTCAGCGGGCTCCTCTCCACCCTCCTCGCCCATGGTCTTGCCGATGTTCAACCAATCGGGACCCAAATGTTCCATGAAGTACTCCGTCAATTTATTGACGTATGTGGCCAACGTCCCGCGGCTCGGGTTGTAGTGCTTGATCCTCCGCCGAACAACGCGCGATGACGACTTTAGGATCTTTTGAGCATCGTCATGTTGTCCCCGGAGGGATTCGACCGTCTCCGCTAGCTGATTAACCCGGCTCTCAGGTGCCTTGCCTCCTTCGGTATTTGTGGCGAGCCGCTGCTTGTGGGACTCTTGCACCTCCTTTAGGTAGTGCCGCTGAACTGCGAGCGACGCCTTCTAACGTCCCCGCTCGGTCTTGAGGTCCACAACCTCATTCCTTAGGTCATGTACAAGCGAGTTTAGGGCGACCCCCTCCGTCACCATCAGCTCAAAGGATTGCTCTATGCTGAGGTGTGGAGCCGCTGAGAGAGGTGAAGGTGGTCGTCCCTCGGGAGGCTGCCCGTTTGTGGCAACCCCCGGGTCGACGCGGCTAGTAGGCGCGACACCGATAGCATTTAAGGTCATCACAAGTGCTTGAATTGATTACAATAATTACTATAGGAACGTGGACATGGAAAGTGGGAGGGGGGGGACCAAGAGAGCATGAGGGACAGGAGGGGAATTATCCCCTGTAGTCCATGCACAGTGTCGTTGAACGTTACTTGAGAGCTTTGTCAAACATGCCTGCGACAGTTCGCAACAACAGAACGCTTGAAGTTGTCGTTCATAAGAGAAAGTATGTTTCTCTGTCTCATTTTCAGTCATTCCGTATGATATACAAAGAAAAGCGGCTGCTTACGATTTACGATGAAAAGCGTTGCCTAGTTCAAGAGATTGAGTGGGGTTAATTAAAACATGGAAGGGGTACGGGGGTGTCCTTGGTAGTCTGATAGGGTCGCGACCTAACTAACCCTTGGGTCGATATTGTGCAACCGATGGACTGAATACTAGGATGATGAACGCACGACAGCGATAATACGTACGGTCAGACGTAGGGGCGCGAAAGAAAGAGAACATGCAAATGATAAAACAGCTGAAAGTTTGCCAATTCAACAAGGTGTGGTTGGTTCCAACAACTCTTCCAAACATGTCATACCACAATCTTCAACACTACCACATACATCAACACACCTTAGAAACGTGTCGCCTTCCAACCCCCTTGAAACTACACTTGCTAGTAAGGTGTTTGCACACTGGGACCACACCCCCTTGAATGGCGTGCTCATGCAAAAGATATGCGGGATAAGATCCTTTGAGATAGGGTTTGGAGTTTGGAGCCCTCGTTGCGAAAACATGCTGCATGCGGAGGGTTGATGGCGATCTGCTAATTGGGAATGCGAGTTACAAGCATAGCTGGTGAATGTCCATGGCTGCACAATGGTGCACTGCGTATGTCTTGTTTCAAACAGGCCATGTGCACCACTACTTGCATGGTACATACCCAAAACTACGTAACAACAATATCAATATCCATTCGGGGGTGGAATGGAGGCGGGACCTAAATCGGACTTGAGAAGAGACGACTAATTAATAGCTGTCACACAACTACGAAGGTGTGACGCTGCACACAATGAGCTTCGGAACCTTAAACTAGGCCGGAAGTGGGGTAGTTCTGCGCCATCACAGCGGGCACAAAGGCGTTGATGGGCAGGTTGTTTAGGCAGTAGCCGGTGTAGACACCGGAGGCGGTCTTCACAGAGGGATTGATCAGGGTGCTCTCGGCCGCAGCGCAGTCAGCGTACACCTGGGTCCAAGCAGGGGACGACACCCAGGGGCCCAGCCTCCACACAAAGTTGGCCTCGGGGCTGCACACGAAAGACCCCTCGGCGAAGGTTCCCTCGCATCCGTCAGGCCTATTGAAGAAGTTGGCCAAGACGGGAGTGGGCTCCTCGCCACCACCCAGCTCCTTAATCTCAACAACCGGTACAAGGTCGCGTCCGAAGTCACCGAAGAAGCGAGGGTCCATGGCTGTAACAGACACACAGAGAAGAAATCAGACCCTGACCCCTGCACAGCACAAGGCAAGCCGGCGCAACAACAATCATGACGACAGCACGGAATGCAGCTTGCAGCTTGTGATCAGGCGCATACTCAGATACTGGTCGCCACGGATCGTGAGACCGATCTGAAGCAATCCCCAGAAGAACAGGCCCAGAAGCGTCCACATGACGAGGAAGATGCCAGTGACGCGAACTGCGCACGAGGAAAAAAATCAGCCGCACGGCACCCTCGCGTGCCCGGACAGTGACCCAGACGACAAGAACAACCCTCTACAGGTAGATACTCAAATGAACCAAAGGACTTCAAACGCGGGCACATCAGTTCAACTATTGTTGGAACAAGGAACGGGGGCAGTCGGCGAGTGCCGACGCGCTTCGGGGAGCGTGAAACTTTGACAAAGTAGGGTTGATAAGGACTTTATGAAGACCAGCGCAGGGAAAAAACCTAGAGACTATACTTCAAGAGCACGCAGATGGAAATCAGAGACGAAAAGGAATTCGGGGGACTTACGCCACTCCACGTAGGCTAGACCCCAGCATCCCGGGCGGGTGTCCTGTGTGAGAAGGAAACGAGCATAACGTTACGAGAAACGGTGCCGACAAAGTCCGCCACCGAGGTATGAACAAAGCTACACAGCGACTGTTGACCACACACACACCATAAAACATTATACTAGGTATCTATTGAAACACATCGCTCAGTAGAGACGACAAGTAACGAAACAGCGCCAGAGCGACGACCAAGAGAGGTGAGCTCAGCAATATGTTCCGGAAGCTTGGGCCGGGGACCTGACGCCGGCTCAACTGTATATACAGGTACATATAGCAACGGCGCATACAGCGCAAAAGGCAAGGCCTAAGTGGGCAATGAACCCTTCCCCTAGCGGCAGAATAAACCTGGCTTGTGGACCCCAACGTCCTAACTTTCCGAAGGGGATCGGCAACGACTGGCGCAGTGCGGCGGTGAGCTAACACTTTGTAGGTGAGTGTTTCGCGATGTGTAGTATATATTCGGCGCTGGTATCACAACAACCTCGGGGGAATCAGAAGCTACCACTGAACACGAGGAAAGACACAAACTATTCTGTTACCACACCAACAATCTATCAAGGGCAGGCGATTGCGAATCTGGGACGAGAGCCGTCGGAAAAAAATATGGAGCCTCGTGTTAAAAGCACCGACGAAATCCACACCCCTAAAGCACATGTGGACAACCGAGAGAGTCTATACCGAAACAACGCGGCACCGAAGGGGAGTTGCTAGGAATAGCTCAAGTACCTGAACCTTAACGTCCACATCGACAGGCTTCAGCGGCTGTGTCTCAGCGGGAGCCATGGTAATAACTTTCAGTATACGTTCACGTCGGGACGGACGGGCAGATCCTGCTGGTCGGGAGACGTTGTCGTGAGGTGGAAAATATGTTCCGTGACTTCACTCCCGCCGCCTCGTCTCTCTATATTACCGCGACGCGTTCCGGAAGGGCTGTCGGATGATGACGCCCGCCACCGCGGCAACCAGGGTTCTCCCGAAATGCCCACGTAGACACAGTATGTATGGCGGTAGTCAAACGCATAAAGTACTGTTTGATATTGTAGGTGGGTCCGGGTTTGGAGGGCGCGCCGCCGTGCGTGCAGCGGATTTGGACAAACAAATGGGATGGTGCCGAATATATCGCCACCAGAACCTGTACATAGTCGCTTAACATTTGAAATTGCGATACTGATGTATGTACAGCCATCGGTGCCTGTACTGATACGGGCAATACTTCATGCTGTCCCATACACACGCAGTAATTCCAGTCACGTGTACAATAACAGCAAATCGGCTATGACTACTTGATTACAAGTATAATATGTCGATACATGTACCCGTACTATCTCTTATGTACTGTGTCAGATATCAGACTTACCAGAGGCTGCGCTGAGCACAAAACCATTACGGGTACTCTACCTACCATGCTACTAACAGCATCGTCGAGCAAGGAAATTGAGACCAACTAAGGCTGAGGCTGTAGAAATACCGGAGTCCCCATCGTCGTCGTCTCCCTTTTGACTTAGCCTTACATATCATCTTTCGCGGATGGTGGGAAAGCTAGTTTCACCTTTCGCGGATGGTGCAAAGGTTTTGACTTGAGCCAGTATTAGGATTTTTACACGAAAAAGCAGCATAAGCACCGAGCAAAAAGAAGAAAAGAGGAAAAACCTAAGCCCGAGCAACGGAAGGCATGCCATAGGACATGCAATACCCTCTGCAAAGCATCGCGGATATAAGAACACAAAGTACCATGAAGAGCAAGAGAAAGACGTTGCATGAACTTTCGCCGCACATCCCTCAAGAAACGCCGAAAAGGAACATAAGTGGCTTGACGAACGAAACGTTGCATAAGGACATAATTGTCACAGCAGCGCCCGCCGGCGGCGTAGCGGCGGCAGCCCCGGAGCGGAGTGCGCTCGCATGCCCGTCGGCATCTACCTCTACCTCCACGCGGTGGGTGCCGGCAACCATGTAGCCGTGCCATGCATGGCACGGTAAGGGACTAAACAAGGTACCGGCACTTGCGATCCGCGGGGTCGGCAGCTATCGGGAAGGCATGTACGGAGAGTTTTGGCAAAACATAATATCCGTACACTAGCACTTAGATCTCCCGCTCGGCCCGTCCGATATGTTTTTACGCGGCTAAATACTCACGGATGCTCTCCCGTTAAGGGGGCGGGGGCGGTGTCTGCGAAATACTTTTTTGGCGAAAGGGGGTACGGACAGATAAGCGGTGGGCCGCGGGTGTTGGAGCTAGCGGCGGGCAGCCGGGGAAGTAACGCCATGGCAAGGCGCTCGCTAGCAATCGTCCATGCCTTTGAGATTCGAGTATGCATGGGGGTGAGGGTAGGAGCTACGCATGACGGAGGAGGGTCGCAGCCGGAGGAGCGACACGGTCTGTCGGCGGAGGTCCACATGATCGACTGCCGCCGGAAAAACCCGGTACGGAAGGTTTTTGGATAAATGATTTCCGTACCCATCATCTTTTGAGGAGTGGCGACTCGATGAGCGAGTTCGACCAATCTCTCCCCAATCGGTACCCAATTTTCGACAAGCTGCCTAAGGCATGGTGCCTAGGGTTATCGCAACGGCACTCGGCTTATAAGGCGCCTCCCTGACATCGTAAACCACCAGGGGGGAGAGATAGGGGCGGATTTCGTACGATCAATTAGGTGTTGGAAATAAACGGAGACGGACATGGGACAACAGAAAATCTGGCGCGGAAGTAGGAGCGCTAGCGAGACACAATTTGCGGCTATGGACTTCTTCTCTCCCCAGCCCCCGGAGGAGTAAGGAAGTCTAGGCTAGGAGGCGAGCTGTGAAGGGAGGAGCATCGATATCTCGGACGGAGGAGCGCGTGGATCGGGACGGTTCCGTCGACGGCATGTACGAGGGGGTTTATCGCATGCCTTTCCCCCTTGCTCCGGTACGACCGTAGTCGCTCATGAGCAGAGGTCAAGTAGGCCCGTCGCGACGAGCGCCAACTTATGAGCTAGGATGTTTAGCGCCCTCGCAACAGTTGGAGCATGCCGCGCATCGTGGAGACTAGCGATGAATTATTTTCCATACCTAGTGTACAATTAGTATTTGCTAGCATGAATTTGACGGTATTGTTACTGCCGTTAGAGAGGTTGGGATTAGTGGATTCATGGCGTATATCCTACGATCAATAAGGTACTCTAGAAGGCATGATCACAGGGGCGCCCGAAGACAACGGCCGTTAACTCGGTGATTGTTGTAAACAATTTATATTTATATTTATGTCATAGCGCAAAGAACAAGAGTGAGAAGCACCCATGCCACGGAAGCGACGCACTACCACCAAAATAACCATGCGATAAACCGACTCAGCCGCCGTAGGCGCCAACCGGTCCCATTCCTCCATATTTAAGGGATAGTAGTCATGGACTGTCTAAACCGAAGGCGTGCCAAGCAAAGCAAAAGTGCGGTCCGCATCAAGTTTTCCATGCTGAGCTCCCAATGCAAGACTGCCCGGGAGTGGGAGACGAGCACCTATACGGAACGATGTTGTTTGTGCGACAATTTATAACCGTCACATCAACGGTGCGGAGCCATGAAGTCTAACCAAACCACATTCCCAAGGCGATCTCGAGAAGCTCCTGAAAATTAAAATTGAAATTGTTGAAATTGTTTACAACATGTACCGTATGCGCCGGTTTACAACAATTACCGAATGCGCCGGTTGCTGTCTCTAGGCCCTCCCAATTATGCCATATAGGAAACCCACAAGTTAGGGCTAGACCGTTAACCACTTAAATCCAACCTCTCCAAGGGTGTTCGGGGGTTTTACTCCCCCCCGGAAAGTGTGCTATGCGAGGTGATGGCGGCGTGCGATCATGGGCGTGCGAAGGTGCAATGTGCGGGGGCGCGGCGGGAGGTCGTGCGGGATTTGATGCGGTATACAAGTAGGAGATGATGTAGCCATTGAACAGTGTGCGTGTGGAGTTGTACAAAGATGCGAGACGTGTCGAGTCGTGCTTTGGAGATGAGTTTGCCAGGAGGGTCGGTGCGGAGGGTGAGTAGAGAGGTGAGACTTGTGATGGTGGTGGAGTGCGGTGTGCCCGTGCGGCTCATGACGATGGGGAGGATGTCGACTACGGTACATGGCCAGTGGCTGCGGATGGCATTTGCAAGGGGTGTGTATTTGGCACGAATCAATTGGGCTGTTTGGGAGAGGTTGTAGTCCGTGCAGTACTTCCACTCCCCTATCCGAATCTTTTTAATTGATGTGTGTCGGCGGCGAGAAGCTCTTGACCGTATACGGCGGACCTCCAACCGCAAGTCCCGCCCCTTAGTACCCCCTGCTTCAAGCATGAACTCTTCAAGCGCGTGGACAATCCGATCGTGGAGTAAGATGGCGTACCAGTAGCACGGGCACCGGGGATGTAGTCCATAAGCATAGCAGTTGTGGACCGCTCACCCAACATGGAGGTGCCCGATGCCGACGACGAACAGGGACTGGATCCGGATCCTAAGGAGCCGCGAATCCACGAGACTACTCGGGTTCGGACTTGGTCTCGTGGGTCCGGACCCTAGAATCACAGGTAATCGCGGGGTCCGGACCCTAGAATCACAGGTAATCGCGGGGTCCGAACCCTAGGTTTAGTAGGTAATCGCGGGGTCCGAACCCAAGGTTCAGTAGGTAATCGCGGGGTCCGAACCCTAGAATCACAGGTGATCGCGGGGTCCGAGCCCTAGGTTCAGTAGGTAATCGTTGGTTCCGGTACCAGTTATTGTAAGTAATCGTTGGCTCCGGTACCAGTTATTGTAAGTAATCGTTGGTTCCGGTACCAGTTATTGTAAGTAATCGTTGGATCCGGTATTCATCGTACTTTAATGGATTCGCGGTAATCGCGAGTACCTCATCCTCGCAAAACGATGTGGAATCGTGATACCCAATCAGTACTCACGATTCCGAGTATCTCACGAATCTGTGGTTGCCCGAAGTGACACGCTGTCTTTTGGGAGGTATTTGGCAATGCAAATCTGCTGAGGTGTATGTCTAGGATTGGTTCAATAGCCCTGATTGCTGTCATTCCGCAGCCTTGAATCGATTGTAGCCCACCCAAGGGCCAGTTAAACGGTGCGTACGCGCTTGAAATCCACCATAACCTGCCCGTCCACATCCAGTCCTATCACAATTAGCCGCCACTTCAAAAACCGAGCTCAACGTAAGGCGTCAAGCCTATTGGTCCACCCTGCTGGAAGACTTTCACAACGAGCAAGAGAAAGTTGAAGAGGTAAGCAAGAGTTCCCCCCCCCCTCCGCTTTGCCCTCACCCCCGAGTTAGCTGCGTTGTGATGTTCGGTAGCGCCGCATGGCGCCCACTCCCCGCCTCCGCCCGCACATTTATGTCTGTTTATTTGCTCTATCGAAGCCATAGTAATAGCGTTGCAGATGAGCTTGTCGACACTTTGTTATCGCTGTTATGTGATGCTTTTCTATTCTTTGCTTTCCGACGTAAAAGGTTACTTTGTCGTTTAGTATATTGTCGCACTGTATTGTTCGGTAGCGCCGCATGGCGCCCCCTCCCCGCCTCCGCCCACATATTTATGTTTGTTTATGCTCTATCGAAGCCATATTAATAGCGTTGCAGTTGAGCTTGTCGACACTTTGTTATCGTTGTTCTGTGATGCTTTTCTGTTCTTTGTTTTCCCACGTAAAAGGTTACTTTGTCGTTGAGCATATTGTTGCACTGCGCGGTTCGGTAGCGCCGCATGGCGCTCACTCCCCGCCTCCGCCCGCACATTTATGTCTCTGTTTATGTGCTCTATCAAAGCCATATTAATAGCGTTGCAGTTGAGCTTGTCGACACTTTGTTATCGTTGTTCTGTGATGCTTTTCTGTTCTTTGTTTTCCCACGTAAAAGGTTACTTTGTCTTTAAGCATATTGTTGCACTGCGCGGTTCGGTAGCGCCGCATGGCGCCCACTCCCCGCCTCCGCCCGCACATTTATGTCTCTGTTTATGTGCTCTATCAAAGCCATATTAATAGCGTTGCAGTTGAGCTTGTCGACACTATGTTATCGCTGTTATGTGATGCTTTTCTGTTCTTTGCTTTCCCACATAAAAGGTTACTTTGTCTTTAAGCATATTGTTGCATTGTGCTGTGGCCAGTGGCTCAAGTTGTGAATTTGCTGCAGGGGGACTATGTAACCATATCACTTGTTTACCCTATGTTAGGCACTCTGTTAAAGCAGCTGTCGTCACACATGCCCGTTTCACTGCAAGATGAGCGGAGGGATGTGGACTTGTACACCATCGAAGCGAAGGACATGGAGCCTCATATGGCGGAGGCAAGGGAGAGTCTGCGGGCCGGAATCATTGAGCGTTTTTTCACGAACATAAGGGAGAACGATTACATCAAGATAGGGATTGCGACATTGCTCGACATTCGGTGAGTACCTTGTATTAGTTGTGTGTGCATGTGTTTAAGTTTTGCACATGTGTTTCTATTATATACCTGATAAAAATATTGAATGTTGATAAATAGATGTGATTGTATCTGAGCGTCCTTGTGTGTGTGTGTGTGTGTGTGTGTGTGTGTTTGCGTGTATATGCTTATTCATATTTGTATTGAGTGCTTGTATGTGTGTGTGTGTGTGTGTGTGTGTGTGTGTGTGTGTGCGTGCTTGTATGCGCATGTACTTCTGCATGTGTGTTTGTGTGTGTGTCTTATGCATGTGTGTTTATGTTTGTGTGTGTGTGTTTATCTTATGCATGTGTGTGTCTTATGGATGTGTTTGTGTTTATCTGCTTGTGTGTGTGTTGGCTTGTATGTGCATCTGCTTCTGAATGTGTGTGTATGTGTGTGTGGTGTTCGTTTGTGTACCTATTTTGTATGCTCTCTACGTGTTCCTGTGTGTGTGTGTGTATGCAAATTTACTTGTGCATTTGCTATGTTAACTAAAAATGTGAATTGTGCAGGTTTAAGAATCTGGACTTCAATGGCATTCGTCCCGACTTTGCGCCTACAATTTTGGCGGCTGCAAGAAGGGAATTTGGAGAGCAGTCGCTCACAGAGCCGGAAGAGAGCGAGCAGAAGGCGGTGCTTATCCAAGCATGAATGCTGCAGAGCTTGGCAAGCAATTGATGTCGTCGTCTCGTCGAAGAGTAAGTCTTTCACTGCATTCCTTTCCGGGGATTTGACTGGGCGTGTGACGCCCTCTACAGCCAAGCACGTGGAAAAGGACGACTTAGAGCGTTACCTTGAGCTGCCCCAAGAAACGGACAAGGACATTTGTGTGTTGACATGGTGGAAAACACATGCAGCTCTGTACCCCGACTTGGCTTTAATGGCGCGGCAATACTTATCTATGCCTGCTACCTCTGCTGCATGCGAGCGTTTGTTCAACAAAGCGGGGCGAATGCATGACGCGTTCAAGAAGAACACCAAGGAAAATAGCCTAGAGGATGCCTTGTTAGTCTCATGTAATTGTTGAATTATGTATGCGCGAGGAATATGGTTGTCACATGTTGTGAACAATTTCAATTTCAATTGTCACAAGTCTATATGAACTGTAAGAAATGGTTGTCTGAATCCTGTTTTCATCCATATTTTGTGCATTTAATGTTCATTTGGTGGACTCGCACTGGCCATGCGATAAACCATTTGGCATTACTTGTCACATCATATGTGAAATATGGTACTGCATCGGAATCTGTTTCCCTGTGATGGCAAGTGTCTTTTTTGAGCCGGAGGGCTATAAACTCACATACATTGCTTGTGGCACTTGCCGGAGGGTCCAAAAGCTTTGCTAAATTGTATGGGATAGACTGTAAAGTACTAAATATGTTTGCAGCGGGCAGAAAGTATGGGAAGTGAATTGTACGTATCTACTGTATGGGATCCAAGCATGAGCAGGCGCAATAGAACTAGTAGAGATGTAAAAATTCAAATTGCAGTACAAACTTCCCCCAAAATGCGCAATTTGTATCAATTTGCATGAGTACTTCGAGTACTTGTTGGAATCGCGAACCCAACGAATCCAACGGAACCAAAAAATTTAGAAGTACTCATGTACTCGGTTCCGGAATCAAAAACATAGGTACTCGCTGGATCCGAACCCTAGAATCACAGGTAATCGCTGGATCCGGACCCTAGAATCACAGGTAATCGCGGGGTCCGAACCCTAGGTTCAGTAGGTAATCGCGGGGTCCGAACCCTAGAATCACTGGTAATCGCGGGGTCCGAACCCTAGAATCACAGGTAATCGCGGGGTCCGAACCCAAGGTTCTGTAGGTAATCGCGGGGTCCGAACCCTAGAATCACAGGTAATCGCGGGATCCGGATCCCTTTTTTAGAGGTACTCACTAGTTCCGGATCCGAAAAAATCAAGTACTCATGGATCCGAACCCAACAAAAAAATGGCGGATCCAGTCCCTGACGACGAAGATCTAGACCCACGAGACTCTGAGGGAGCCTCATTGCACCAAGGGCATTTCCAAACATGAGAGGCGCGCTCCACAGTGAGGCCAAACACCCGGTGCGCTGCCATCATATAATAATCGGATGGCACCTTGAAATTGGACTCATGTGAAGCGAAATAGAGATAGAGCTCCGCGACCCGTACCCGAAATCACCCCTCATCTAGTCCGGTGGGGAAGGTCTGCAAAACGCCAAGAGGTCAAAGTAGGCCCGGGCACGAAAAATGCGCGAAATGCCCGTTGAGTGTTGCCCCCGGAATCTCCCGAGCGAGAAACTACATCGGGAGTTGGAAGTTGTGGGCAAGTCAATTGGGTAGCGGGCGCCATAGCACTGTCAACCGGAGATACCGCCAACTTGACATCGACGACGAGATTTGATTCCGAGAACCCGCCCATATTGGAGATCGTATCATACGTACTGTGCAATTAGTCCGTCCACGGTAAAGTAGAAGTAGCAACATTCAATAGTTTTTGTCGGATAAGACCGTACATAGGACTTAGCGACTCGGACTCGTAGTCAATAATCATGTTGGCGAGGGTCGGAGTGAATGAAGCATAGTGAGGAGGTTCAGCGTCTAGCTCGAGGGACGGCACATTAAGCCCCTCAAGCTCAAGGGAAAGCTAGCGCGTAGCACAATTCAGTTGATCGAGCGTTTATACGTCTTGAGAAACGTCCAAGATTCGGAGAACTACAGTACGAACGGCTATATGTGCAGCAACAAGGTACGATCGGCAGATATGAGGGGGGAGGGTGCGGAGCAAGAAGCCATAGCGGCGTACCGCACACGTGATCATCAAGCGGATAGCAACATGTGTCCCTCCGAAGTTCGACATAGCATAGCAAACGATCTTGTCCAAGAGGAGCTTATGAGCCTCCACCATGTCTTGTAGCCAAGAATGAACGTAGTTCGTATTGTGAGATGCCGGAGGGCCATCAGCCATCAAAAAGTCCATCGCCAAAGGGGATCCTAGGTTACTTTTAGCCGTAACAACGGGGACCATCGCCCGTATCCCCTGAACGTTGTATCCGGGGGTACCATGCACGAAGACTTTATTGGTTGAACCATCGAACAGTCTTTCTCCCATTCCTCCATAGCCACCGTAATCACAGTCGGGACGAAAGGCGTTTTGATCAAGTACTTGCTATCGTCAGCAAAGAAGGCTTAGATTGCTAATGAATCCTTAAGCGTGTACTTAAATAAAAAGTACACGGCCCGCGCGCCATTTACCGATAATATCACTTATATATGTATTTCAATTACGGTACACGTGTGGCAATTTGCCTTCTCAAAGCTAACTGCAGACATAACTCAATTATGTTTTGCTTGTTGTAGTTGTTGTTAGTGCAGATGGAAGTGTAGATGGAGGGAGAGATGCGAAGATGTTTGAATGCTTAATGTTTAACAAAATATTGTAATCGAAGAAAGGAATTGTTGGAAATGTAGTTTTGTCACCTCCCTCTACAGCACAAGGCTTAAATAGCTTTTGCCTAGCTAGCTTGCACATGCTCTCACTGGGTCCTCGTGTGATGTGCTTGGGCTCTCTAACCGTTGTCAACCAACTAGCGATGCGGCTCGTCCGCCATTGGAAACCTCGTTCAACGCGTCGTCTAGCTAGTTAGATTTACTGAGCGTGCTGTCGGAATCGGGAAAGGATAGTTACACGGAGGTCATGCCGGCCCCGCAAGGGGGCCGGGTGTAGTGACTAGAGAAGTGAGAGGAGGGAGATGGCGGCCGGCGAAGGCACCGGCATGGCCGGCCGACCGCCACTAATAGGGAATAGAGTATTGCTAACAGCATAACACGAAGTACTAGGATGATAAATAGCTACCTTGAACATAAGCACTAGGCAACGGGATGCTAGTTCTAACACCCCCCCTCAAGGTAGCCGAGGTCTTGACGTCGTCCTAGCTTGCGTCGAGGAAGGTGCCATCTTGGTCGAAGGTGTAGTGCTTGTAGCGTGTGTCTCATGCCGGGTAGGTGTAGCGACATGCGCTGACAAGAACGTGCCGCTGCCGGCGAGCTACCGATAAGAAGGGGTTCCAAATGTATTGAAATTGAAATTGTTTACAACATGTGCCGGCAAACTTTACCGACTGCTGTCTCTCGGACCTCTATACCAAGCCACACATGACTTCTAAGCAAGTTAAGCCCGGGTCTCTTCGACCAGGTACACCTATCGACACACCAAGCCTCACTGTGTGTCGACGTTCCTCGGGAGTTAAAAAACTGTACGCAACCGCAGTAATTGCCCTAGTCCCCCCGCTTAAGCAGTAACAGCGTATTATCTTTGTAATCAAGAAAAACATATCTAAAAATAAATCCACTTGTCGAGAAATGCAAACCTAAACTGCTGCTCGACCTTCACGATGCTCGGCCCGCTCCCACCGAACCGGGGTGCCGACCGGCCTAGGCCGGTCGGCGTTCGGGAGGGACGACGGGCCAGCCTAATCTAGCTCCCGCGTGATTTCGGTCTTGCCGAAGATAGGAGGGGAAAGGCTGGCAAAAAACCCCTCCTCGCGCGGTCGCTCGTCGATCCCGCCGCCCCATCTTGTAAACCCCGCCCCAAGATCTTGCCGCGTCCACCGACGCGACGGTCCTCCTTGTCGAGGTCCCCCGTCACCTCGAGGGCAGGTGGGGGGGACCGAGACACACAGACATAGAAAAACTGGGCGCTTCTGCCTCCGCGCCTGAATTCCCCCCGCTCATTTCCTCGGTTTTTTCTCTGTCTGGTATCCGGGTACCTGTCGGTTAGTCCGGCATGTGGCCGTACCCTCCCCCTTTGATCGCGCGTCCACCGAGCAACCTTTGCTTGAGCGGGGGCCTCCGCGCTCACCCGGGCCCACGCTCAGGGGATCCTAGGATCATGTAGGTCTGTCGGGGCAGTGGGTGTCGAAGAGGGGGGGGGGGGGGGGGGGGGGGGGGGGGGGGGGGGGGGGGGGGGGGGGGGGGGGGGAGGTCACCGTAGCCGGATCCGGCGGGCCGCGGGCGCCCGGAAATTATACAAAACCCTCCGTGCCGGGTTTTCCGGCGGTGCCGACCCAGAGGGTCGTCGCCGCCAGATCGTGTCGTTCCTCCCGTCGCGACCGTCCTCCTTGCCGCCCAACCTTACTCCTCCCCCCGGGAGATGAAGCTTGTCGACGTAGCGGCCCGCTAGTGAGCGCCCTACCATGGTGCTGCTCCCCAACTAGCTCGACGCCGGGTACGGACATTATTTTAATTTCCGGAAAAGCCCTCCGTACATGGCTTTCCGGCGGCGGCTTATTATGAGGATCGCCGCCGCCTCACATAGCAGCTCCTCCGTCTGCGACTGGCCACCGGTATGTGCCATGTCTTGCCTCACCCCTCGGGAAGGTGGCGACTGGCACAAGGCTGGTCGACGGCTAGCGAGCGCCCTTTCTTGGCGCTGCTTCTCGGCTGGCCACCACCAGCTCCAACACCCGCCTCCCACCGCTGATCCGGCCGTGCCCTCCTCGCCATCAAACGCTGCCGTAGTACATGCCCCACCCCTTGGAGTATTTGTATGCGAAAAAAATATCGGACGGGCCGAGCGGGAGATCTTGGTGCCGGTATCGCACAGAAATCATTCTTTCAGAACCCTATGTACATGGCTTTCCCGACAGCTGTTGATCTTGCGGATCGAGCTGTCGGCCCTCTTAGCCCCCTGCCAAGCATGGCACGGCTACGGGGTTTCCACTGCCCACCACGGAGAGGTTAGGGGATGCCGACGGGCCTGCGAGCGCACCCCCCTCCGCGGCCGCCGCCGGTGCGCCGCCGGCGGGCGCCTTCCAAATGCGCTGCGTAGTACTTTTCTGACATGTAGCGGGAAAACTGTCCACGGGCGAATTAGCCGACGCATGAGAGCGACCGGCGAGGAAGAAGCATACCCAATTGAAATTGAATTATTGAAATTGTTTACAATATGTACCGTATGCGCCGGTTTACAACAATTACAGTATGCGCCGGTTGTTGTCTCTAGGCCCTCTCAACAATGCCATGTAGGAAACCCACAAGTCAGGGCTAGACCGTTAACCACTTAAATCCAACCTCTCCAAGGGTGTTCGGGGGTTTTACTCCCCCCCGGGAAGTGTGCAATAGGAGATGATGGCGGCGTGCAATTAGGGGCGTGCGAAGGTGCAATGTGTGGAGGCGCGGCGGGAGGTCGTGCGGGATTTGATGCGGTATACAAGTAGGAGATGATGTAGCCATTAAATAGTGTGCGTGTGGAGTTGTACAAAGATGCGAGACGTGTCGAGTCGTGCTTTGGAGATGATTTTGTCAAGAGGGTCGGTGCGGAGGGTGAGTAGAGAGGTGAGACTTGCGATGGTGGTGGAGTGCGGTGTACCCGTGCGGCTCATGACGATGGGGAGGATGTCGACAACGGTACGTGGCCAGTGGCTGCGGATGGCATTTGCGAGGGGTATGTATTTGGCACTAATCGATTGGGCTGTTTGGGAGAGGTTGTGGTCCGTGCAGTACTTCCACTCCCCTATCCGAATCTTTTTAATTGATGAGTATCGGCGGCGACCGTTTGTGTGACCGACGTATCGAGGTTCGAGAAGGCGGATAAAGTACGGTTTGTGCGCCGGGGGTCGTAGCGCGAGGGGGAGAAGCTCGGGGGGGAGGATGGCGGGGCACGAGGCTAGGGAGTCGGGTGAGAGACCTTCGTCAGCAGCAACCATGCGGGTGGACATGTGGGTGGGGTGAGGCGGTTGACAATCAAGAGGGTGTGAGTGGGTGTGGGGGATGTGAATGATTTGATGGGTTTGTTACCGAAGTCTGCAGTGATGGTCTCCCATCGTCCGCCGTTGTGGCGTTCCATGAGGGATAGTAGGAGTTGGGACGCGCTGTTGTGGTGGTCCTTTCTTAAGCCATACATGGTGGGGCAGTTACCGGCCATGTGGCCGTTGCTAATGAATTGGCCACACATGGGGCAGCGCAGGGTGGGGTTGTGTGTGAGGAGGCGAGTGTTGTGGACTCCCCACATGAATTCTTGCTTGTGGGTGAATTGGATGTTGGTGAGTGTTGTGTGTTTTTTGTGGTAAGTGAAGTCGGCGCCGTCCTCCGCGGCGCGGGCGAGGAGGGCTCCGTGTTTGGGTGTTTGTGAGAGGGGTGTGTGAGTGTGTTTGGTGCTATGGGTGTGAGCGTCAGTTTTGAGGTTGGTGTATATGTAGGGTATGGATTCCCCTAGGGTTTGTGGAATGAGGGTGAATGGCCAAGTCCGGTGGCCTGCCGACACGTCTGAACCTGTGGTGTATGTAGTGTCGGGTGGGTGTCCCTCAGCAACTTGGTTAGCTAGTGTGTCCGCGAGTTTGTTGCCTAGTGAATGGCTGTGTGCTTTAATTTTGCCGAGGTGTGTGCGGATGTATGCGTTGCTGCGAGTTTTGAGGGTGTGTGTGATGGAGTGGAGCGTGTCGCGGTGGATGTTGTGTATGCATGCGAATGGGGAGTTTAGGTAGCCTTGTATGAGGCGGAGGGAGCATGCATTGTCTGTATGGAGGTGGGTGTGGCCTAGTTGGAGGCCTATGTCTATGCCTGCTAATTCCGCGCGATTTATGGTATGTGATGGAGAGGTAGAGGTCACAAGAATCTTGATGCGGGTGTCCGAGGCGGGGTGGGTGGCGGGTGCTCCGAGGGGGGAGGAGCCTCCCTTCTTGGAGCCGTATGTGTAGACGAAGTCCTGCCAGTTCCATGCAAGATTTCCTTTGGTAGGGGAGTATGTCAGTTTCGTGCGCTCCGTGGGGGGATAAGTAAGGGGGTGGGAGGGATTGGGGGGGAGATGGTATATGCCTGCCGAGTGGGGTGAGTAGGTGTCGGAGAGGTGTGGAGGTGGGATGGTGATGGAGGGGTTGGGGAGGTGTGTGTTGTAGATTGACTCGAGTGTGTTGTGGAGGGCGTTCATGGCCGTGTGTGAGGGTAAGGTGGAGAGTGCCAAGGGGGTTGGCGACGAGGTAGATGTTGACCATCCAGCGTGTGCCGAATGGGGTGGGGGTGGGGTGGCCTGTGTGTTGGTCGGGGCGAAGGAAGGTGCTTGCGTCGTTGGGTAGGGTGTAGAGGTGGTGGGTGTATGGGGAGTCGATGTATATTTGGAGTGTCGGTAGGGTATGTGTTCCCATCGGGGGAGGATGAGGATGGTTGCGCTGGGTGTGTGTGAGGCTGTGGAGTGGGCGTTGGTGATTGCGTGATCCATGGCGTGGCGCATGCATTCGTGGTCGTATTCCGGGTCGGCGATGTTGGTGCCGTGCCAAGTGTGTGAGGCGTTGCTGTCCCTGGATGAGAAGACATTGTCTTCGGGGTATAGTGAGTGGTAGGTGTAGGAGTGGAGTGATTTGTTGAGGGGGTCTGAGTAGAGTTCTGTCTGGATGTGGAATGTGTTGCGGAGTGCTGTGAGTAGGTCCTCTCTAGTGGCCCATCTGTTGCGCGTGGTGGTGGCGGGTGTGGGTGAGTGGATTTCTGAACGGGAGACGAGGCGAGTGAGGAGGTGGTAGACCTCCTCTTCGAACGAGTGGTCCGTGAGGTCGGGGCGAAAGAGTTGAAATAGGTGACGGACGCGGGGGCCGTTGAGGGTAGTGACAGCGGGGCCGTCGGGGGTGCAAAGTATGGTGGTGTCATGTAGTGTGGGGTGGGCGTGTATGGTGAATCTGCCAGTGGGGAGCATGTCGAGGTCGGGGTGGATAGGGTCGTGGTTGAATGTGATGAGGGGGTGCGTCCATGGGGGGGGTCCCGGGTCGGGTAGGATGGGTGTGGGGGATGGGACAAATCCTGAGTTAAATGCGGTGAGGGCAGTGGGGCCGGAGGGGGTCTCACTGATGGTGTCGTGGAGTTGTAGGCAAGGGGCCCACTGGACACGTCCCAAGCAAAGCCAACAAGGCCGTTAGGAGCGTGTAGGCACGCAAACACATAGACGGGCGCTCGTGTTGACTCCCCCCTTTCGCCGTGGGAAACTTAAATTCCTCGCTAAGTTAGATGAGCGTTGCGGCATTGCCTCGGGAAAAACAATAACAGTACTAATTAAAGTACGCACGGGCCGAATTTTCGTGGGTCGGTCTTAAAAAACCATATCCGGCCGAGAGCATCGGTAGGCTAAAGGCTAGGTAAGACTGAAAGCTGGGAGGGGCGAGCGTGGCGCCGGGCGCTTTACACACGCTCTTCTCCTTTTACGTGGGAGATGGTAGGATATTCGCGGACAACGAGCTCGAAGGCGAAGCGTGGTGTCGGTGGGACGATGAATTACTAGCGTGGCGCCGAGCGCTTTACACACGCTCCACTCTTTTTTACGTGGGATAAGGTAGGACTAGCGTGGCGTCGAGAGCTCTTCTCTCGTGTAAGTTGGTGGAGGGCCCATAACCTGTCGGAATCGGGAAAGGATATTTGCACGGAGGTCATGCTATAAGGCTAGGGATCAGCCATCGATGCATCGTCGATAGTATCATCATCACTTGGAGATAGTGCCATCGATGTGATAGGTTGCGACATCGACATCGACACGATGGCAGTAGTGCTCGCATCAATGCCATCAATTATCAAAACAATTGCAAAATATTGTTTTTTTAAGCCCGATGTATCGATATATCGTCCAAAATATCGATACATCGGCGATAATATCGGCTTAAATTGCCATCGATGTCAGCATCTCAAACTATCAACGCCATCAACATCGACAATCCAAGATATCAATACCATCAACATCGACGTTGCAAAATATCATTACCATCAACATCGACAAAATTCACTTGATCCCTAGCCTTATCATGCTAGCCCCACAAGGGGGCCGGGTGTGGTGACTAGAGAAGTGAGAGGAGGGAGATGGCGGCCGGCGAAGGCACCGGCAGGGCCGGCCGACCGCCACTAATAGGGAATAGTGTACCGCTAATAGCATAACACTAAGTACTTGGATGACAAATAGCTACCTTGTACATAAGTGCTAGGCAACGGGATGCTAGTGCTAACACGTACATATACGTACCGGGAGGTACTAGTAGTATAGTGCGAATTAGTACCCTCGCTAAATTGCACTAGCGACGGACTCACGATGTACGTCCTTTCGATGGAAAAGCACGAATTGGAATTAGTAACGAGTACATGTACAATGTTTTGCAATGTGTTGTTGCATGACTATACTCGTAACATTCGTACCCTCCCCCTCTTGATAGATCTTGAGGAAATCCGTGAGGTTGACCTCCGTGGTCTATACTCCTTTACTAAAGCAATTAATGGGACTCAGGAATGCGCGCTGGGTGAGCGTGCATGAAGTTAATGTACATCTGAGTCTTGGAAAACTTGTGCCATCAGGGCATCTCCAAGAAATCTTGTTACGCCGTGGTTTGGTGTATATCCAACAGCCGGTGCCATATATTTGAAATGTCGTCATCGCTAAAGTGCGTCATGAAGAGCAAATGTTTGCCTCGACGTCCAAGTAACGACTTAATTCACACATCACAGATGTGGGAGGCGTCGAACTCCTCGTCGTCTCTTTCTGGAACAATCACTAGGACAACTGGTCGTAGCAAAGTTGTAGATCAGGGTCGTAAATTGTTGATGTGAAACACCGGGTGTAAGAGTAGTGTTGCCGGCAGTTTCAATCTGTAATTGTGATTCTGTTAGAGTTGGGAACGGATAGTTGCACGGAGGTTGTGCCGGCCCCACAAGGGGCCCGGCTGTGGTGACTAGAGAAGTGGGAAGAGAGAGATGGCGGCCGGCGAAGGCACCGACAAGGGCCGGCCGACCGCCACAAATAGGGAATAGAGTACCGCTAATAGCATAACACTAAGTACTAGAATGATAAATAGCTACCTTGTATATAAGCACTATGCAACTGGCTGCTAGTGCTAGCACCCCCCCTCAAGGTAGCCGAGGTCTTGACGTCGACCTAGCTTGCGTTGAGGAAGGTGCCATCTTGGTCGAAGGTTTAGTGCTTTAGCGTGTACCTCAAGCCAGGTAGGTGTAGCGATATGCGCTCACAAGAACGTGCCGCTACCGGCGAGTTGCCGATATGAAGCGGTTCCAAATGTACTGCGTAATGTACTATTCTGACATGTAGCGGGAAAAACTGTCCACGGGAGAATTAGCCGACGCATGAGAGCGACCGGCGAGGAGGAAGCACAATTGAAATTGAAATGAAATTGAAATTGTTTACAACATGTACCGTATGCGCCGGTTTTTCACCAAAAGCCGGATGCGTCGGCTGTTGTCTGTGGGCCCTCCCAACTATGCCATACAGGGAACCCACAAGTCAGGGCTAGACCGTTAACCACCTAAATCCAACCTCTCCAATGGTTGTCGGGGGTTTTACTCCCCCCCGGGGAGGTGTGCAAGAAGAGGCGAGGGCTGCGTGCATCTAAGGGCGTGCGAAGGGGCAATGTGTGGAGGCGCGGCGGGAGGTCGTGCGGGACTTGATGCGGTATATGAGAAGGAGGTGATGCAGCCATTGGACGGTATGCGTGTGGAGTTGTGCAAGGATGCGAGACGTGTCGAGGCGTGCTTTGGAGACGGGTTTATCATGAGGGTCGGTGCGGGCGGTGAGTAGGGAGGTGAGACTCGTGATGGTGGAGGAGTGCGGTGTACCTGTGCGGCTCATGACGATGGGAAGGATGTCAACCACTGTGCCTGGCCAGTGGCTGCGGATGGCGTTTGCAAGGGGTGTGTATTTGGCACGTATGAGGCTAGCTGTGTGGGAGAGGTTGTTGTCCGTGCAATACTTCCATTCCCCTATCTAAATCTTTTTTATGGATGCGTAACGGCGGCGACCGTTAGTGTGGCCAACGAATCGAGGTTCGAGGAGGCGGATAAAGTCGGGTTTGTGTGCGGGGGGCCGTAGCGCAGGGGGAGAATCTCAGGTGGGAGGATGGCGGGACACGAGGTTAGGGAGTCGGGTGAGAGACCTTCGTCAGCATCAACAAGGCGGGTGGGCATGTGGATAGGTAGGGGTGGGTGACAGTCAAGCGGAGTGTGGGCAGGAGAGGGGTGAGGAAATGATTTTATGGGTTTGTTACCGAAGTCTGCAGTGATGGTTTCCTAGCGTCCCCCGTTGTGGCGCTCCAGTAGGGAGAGTAGGAGTTGCAGCGCGCTGTTGTGTCGGTCATGCCTTAGGCCAGACATGGTGGGGCAGTTACCGGCCATGTGGCCGTTGCTAGTGAATTGGCCACATAGGGGGCAGCGCAGGGTGGGGTTATGAGTGAGTAGGCGGGTGTTGTGGACTCCCCACATGGATTCTTGTTTGTGTGTGAACTGGATATTTGTGAGGGTTGAGTGTTTTTTGTGGTAAGAGAAATCGGCGCCGTCCTCCACAGCGCGGGCGAGGAGGGCACCGTGTTTGGTGGTTTGCGAGAGAGGTGTGTGTGTGTGTGTGTGTTTGGTGCTGTAGGTGTGTGCGTCGGCTTTGAGGTTGGTGTATATGTAGGGTAATGGGTCCCCTAGGGTTTGTGTAATGAGGGTGTATGGCCATGTCCAGTGGCCTATCGTGACCTATAAACCTGTGGAGTATGTAGTGTCGGGTGGGTGTCCATCCGCGACTAGGTTAGCGAGGGTGTCTGCGAGGTTGTTACCTAGGGAGTGGTTGTGTGCTTTGATTTTGCCGAGGTGTGTACGGATGCCTGCGTCGCAGCGGGTTTTAAGGGTGTGTGTGACGGAGTGGAGGGTGTCGCGGTGGATGTTGTGTCTGTAAGCGGAAGGGCAGTTTAAGTATCCTTGTATGAGGCGGAGGGAGCACGCACTGTCTGTAAGGAGGTGGGTGCGGCCAAGTTGGAGGCCTATATCTATGCCAGCTAATTCCGCGCGAATTATTGTGTGGGAGGGAGGGGTAGAGGTCACCAGGATTTGATTTTGGCGTCCGAGGCGGGGTGGGTAGCAGCTGCTCCGAGGGGGGACGAGCCTCCTTTTTCGAGCCGTCTGTGTAGACCAAGTCCTGCCAGTTCCTGGCAAGAGTACCTCTGGTGGGAGGGTATATTAGATGCAAGCGTTCCGGGAGGGGGTATGTGATGGGGTGAGTTGGGTTTGGGGGGAGGTGGTATATGCCTGCCGAGTGGGGTGAGTAGGTGTCGAAGAGGTGGGGAGGAGGGGGGGTGATGTCGGGGTTGGGGAGGTGAGTGTCGTAGATAGATTCGAGAGTGTTGTGAAGTGCGGTCATGACTGTGGGTGACGGTAGGGTGGAGAGTGCGAGGGGGTTGGCGACGAGGTATATGTCGACCATCCATCGTGTGCCGAATGGGGTAGGGGTGGGTGTGCCATTGTGTTGGTCGGGGGGTAGGAAGGTGTTTGCGTCATTGGGGAAGGTGTAAAGGTGGTGGGTGTATGGGGAGTTGATGTATTTGGAGTGTCGGTAGGGTGTGTGTTCCCATCGGGGGAGGATGAGGATGGTTGCGCTGGGTGTGTGAGGGGCTGTGAGGTGTGCGTTGGTGATTGCGTGTTCCATGGCGCGGCGCATGCATTCATGGTCGTATTCGGGGTTGCCTATGTTGGTGCCTTGCCATGTGTGTGGGGCATTGCTGCCACTAGATGAGAAGACTATGTCTTCGGGGTAGAGGGAGTGGTAGGTGTGGGAGTGAAGGGATTTATTGAGGGGGTCGGAGTAGAGTTCTGTCTGTATGTGGAATGTGTGGCGGAGAGCTGTGAGTAGGTCTTCTCTAGTGGCCCATCTGTTACGGGTGGTGGTGGCGGGTGTGGGTGAGTGGATTTCTGAGCGGGAACCTAGGCGAGTGAGGAGGTGGTAGACCTCCTCTTCGAACGTATGCTGCGAGAGGTCGGGGCGAAAGAGTTGGTAGAGGTGGCGGACGCGGGGGCCGTTGAGGGTGGTGACCGCGCGGCCGTCGGGAGTGCATAGTATGGTTGTGTCGTGGAGTGATGGGTGTGCGTGGATGGCGAATTTACCGGTAGGGAGCATGTCGAGGTCGGGGTTGATGGGGTCGTGGTTGAATGTGATTAGGGGGTGTGACCACGGAGGGGAACCGGGTTCTAGTAGAATGGGTGTCGTGGAGGGGACATAGCCGGAGTTGAATGCGGTGAGGGCGGTGGGGCCGGAGGGGGTCTCACTGATGGTGTCGTGTAGTTGTAGGCATGGGGCCCACTGGACCTCGTGGAGGCGGGTGAGGTCATGTTTTTGGCCGCGAGCACACCACTCGCACTGCCATTTGGCGGGTCCCTGAGCTGGGCGGCATTGGGAATGGATGGCAAAGTGCGGGCATGTGCAGCAGGTGGAGGTGGGTTCTGTGTGGAGTGGGTCATGACATATGGAGCAGGCGGTGGGGGAGGGGGTGGGGAGGCATACCGATGTGGGAGTGGAGGAGATGAGGCGGAAGCCGTCGTCGAGTTGGAGTTGGATGTCCCATTCTGCGAGGTGTTCCGGGGCCCATTCAACCATGTACTGCGTTTGGCCGTATTCTGTGTCCTTGTGTTTGGAAATGATGCGTGTGACGTCGCAGGGGGGGTAGTGGTGGTCTGAGTGGGTGAGGTATTCTGTGTCTAAGTGTGTGGTGGGTGCGGTGGGGGTGGGGTGAGTGGTGCGGGAGGTGTAGATGCCGGATGAGAGGGTGGGGGGTGAGCGAGGGAGGTGTGGGGAGAGGAGGGAAATCCATGAGGGGTGTATAGTGGTGGGGGGGGATGCTTGGTTGGATGTGAGGCTTGTGAGGGGGAAGCGGTTGTGGATAGTGTCGAGGGGTTCGGTGAGGAGTGCGGCGAGGAGGCGGATGGGAACTGAGAGTGGGGTGGTGGACCCCGTGAGTGTGGTGATGGATTTGCATGATTTGAGGATGAAGGATGATGAGGTGGCTCTGAGGAGGACTTGTGGCCACGTGGTGATGTTATTTTCAGAGGGGGGTCAGGCGGGGGAGGAGGGAGGCGTGTGTTTTGCGGGGAGAGAAATCGCAGTAAGCTTGTTTATATGTGTGAGGGTCTGTGATGTGTGTGGCTTTGTCCCGGAGTGAGGCGAGGAGGGCGTTGTCTTGAGTGGTGAAGTGCGCGCGGATTGTGGAGGCGATAGGGTTGGTGAGGGACAGTGGAGGGATGTTGTGGAATAGGGTGCCCGCGTCGCGCTGAGCTCTGACTAAGCACTTGAGTGTGGGTGGGGTGTAATAGGTTGACATGATGGATTCCGAGGGCCAGTGGGAGTACGTGGTGGATAAGGTACGGATGTGTGCGCGGGCCATGTGGCCTCTATATCCTGAGTTGTTCATGATTTTGTGTAGGTGGCAGACTGTGAGTTGTGCGGCGTGGGTTTTGAGGGAGGGGAGGCCGTATCCTAGGTCTGAGGTATGGCGGTGAAGGGCGGTGCGTGGAAGGTTACGTACCGAGGAGACGGCGGAGCGGAGTGCGCGGCAGATTTGTCCTTCTAGAGTGTCGAGTTGGGAGTCGGTGAAGAGGCCGAGCTGGAGGGTGAAATGCTTTCCGATGAGGAGTCCACGGATGACCCTGGTTCTGCGGGATTGTGTTAATGGGCAGGTGGAAAGGGTGGTGATGAGGGATGCAGTGGTACGTTTGAGTTCGTGCCAGTGTTTGGTGAAGTTCAGGGAGGTGTTCAGTTCTACCCCTAGGACTCGGTATGTGTCCTTGGGGCCAATGGAGGGGATGGGGGCCGGGGTGAAGTTTAAGGAGATGAACTGAGTTTGCAGGCGGGATGCGAGGAGGGTAGTGTTGGCGAGGGTGAGGGCGTTGCCTGTGCGCCAGAGGGCGCCGGTGCTGCAACATTTGCTGATGTTGACGGTCATGCCCGTGTAGGCGCTGAAGAGGGAGAGTTTCCTGAGCTGGATGGTCATGTTGGGGGTCGAGCCCGTGGCGAGGCTGAGGTCGTCAGCGAAGCCGTGTCCTGGGTATGTGGCTGTGGGTTCTGTGGGGTCGACGTTAGTGGCGGGTGGGCCTGGGCGGTAGCCCCGGCTTCCCACCGTGAGCCAGCGTAGGAAGGGTTCAAGGAAGAGGGTGAATAGAAAGGGGGAGAGGGTGTCTCCCTGGAGGGTTCCGCGATTAATGTCGATAGAAGGGGTGGGGCCATGTGGTGTAATGTAGTCTGTGGTTGAGACCCCGTAGAGGTGTTCGCATGTGTCGACAAAGGTGGGGGGCATACCGAGTTGGCGCATGTGTTTGAACATGATGCGGTGGTCCGCGGCGTTGAAGGCACCTTTGAAATCCGCGTACATGACGTAGATGTCTTTGTTGTGGAGTTTCGCGTCCTCCATTGTCATAATGAGGGAGGAGAGGGCGTCGTGGATGCTGCGGCGTTGTCGGAATCCGTCATGTTGGTCGCTGAGAATGCCGTGGGTTTCGGCGTATTTCGAGCCTGCATCCTTGATTAGTGCTGTCCATAGTTTAAGGAGGTTATTCATGAGGGCGATGGGGCGGTAGTTATCGAGGAGGGAGGGGTCGCCTTTTTTATGTAGCAGGCATGTTGTGCTGTGGCACCAATCAGGAGGGGTGTAGGATTTGTGGGCGAGGAGGGAGAGGAGAGAGAAGAGGGCGGAGCGGGTCGCCGGTGGTAGGAATTTGATGATTTCATTGGGGATACCGTCGGGGCCGGGGGCTTTGCCGGTGCCTAGGGAGTTGAGTGTATTATCGAAAGTGTTGCGGGTAATCATGTCGGCAAGGGTGACAGAGGAGTCACCGCATGGTTCGATGGTAAAGTTGTCGGGGTTGTCGGGGAGTTCCTACGGGGGGGTGGGTAGTTCGTGTGGGGTGGCGCGGCCGAGTTCGGTGGCGAAGTGAGAGTGGACCGCGTCAATGACGGCGGAGGGAGAGGATGCGGTAGTTTTATCGGGTCTAGTAATGCGGTGGAGGGTGGAGGCGGCGCCGGCGGGGGGTAGGAGGCCGCATGTCCAAAACTCCCCAATCGGCGGTGGGAGAGTTTTGGACATGCGTCGTAGGCCGCATTGACTCGATTTTTTATTTTCTTTAGCTTATCCGTGGTGGTGGCGTGAAGGAGCTGGCGTATACGTGCTTGGCATTGTTGCTTGATGGCGTCAGGGGAGAGATATTATTCAGTTGTGTTTAAGAGGGCTTGGGCGAGGGGGAGGGGGCCGTTGTTTTTGCTGCATTTACGGAGTTTGAGTATGTGAGTGCGTGTTTCATTTGTGAGCCAAGTAGGGTCAAGGGACGCTTGAGGTGGGCGGGTTTTTTTGGCGGGGAGGACGGGCCAAATTGCGGCTGCGTGGTCCATGTGTTGGGAGAGGAGTGTAGTGAATTGTGAGGCAAGGGTGTCGAGGGTGTCGGGGGAGGCCGACGTGTGTGAGGTGTTGAGAATTTCTGCGTGGAGGGCGGCCGTTTGGTTGATGAGGTCGGGGGTGCTTGATTGGAACACTTTTATGTGGTCGGGGGTGAGAGGAAGTCGAAAGTTGAGTTTGCGCGTCGTGTGATATGTGTGGGGGTGGGTATGGGGAGGGGGGGTGTGCCATGAGGGAGAAAGGGGCGGGAATGACGAGGTGGATTGCAGAGTGGTCAGTAAAGTGGGAGGGGGAGGGGAATATCGAGCAAGAGGAAGGTGGGAGGGTGAGAGGTGAAGAGGGCGTGGTGAGCCAGTGGTCAAGGCAGCCTCCGCTGCGGGGGAAGGTAGGGATGGGGTTGTGGAGGGGTTGGAGGTGGGATTTGAGTAGGGAGGTGAGGGCATGGTGACCTATACCTGTGGTGGTGGTCGATTGGAAGTCCCCCCCCACAGAGGGTGCGGTGTTGCGGGTGGTCGTCAGCTAGGCGGAGGCCCCATGCTGCAACTCCTGCATATAGGCGGGTCAGTTGGGAGGTGTAGAGCTGGGGCATGTAGGTACCTATAAGGAGGTAAGGGGTGCCTGAGTGGGGAACGATTTTTAGTCCGGCGATATGGGGGATGAGGTGGGGGGGGGGGGTTAGGACAGTGGCAGATTGGAATGAGGCTCTGCGGACCGCGAAGAGAACGCCTGCGTTGGGTAGGGGCACAGGTGAGTAGCAAGGTCGGGAGCTTTTGAGGTGGTATTGGGGGAGGGTTATGCGCCAGCGGGATTTGTGGGTGTCGTGGTTGGTTTCGGTGAGGATGAGGATGTCCGGACGGTGTGAGGTGGAGAGGTGTTCGACATCCATAATGGAGGTGTGGAGGCCGCGGGTGTTGAGGGTGATGAGGTGTAGTGGTTAAGATGTGTGGTGTGGGAGGATGGGGGAGGGGAGGGAGGGGGTGGTGCTGGGGGGGTCGTCGGGGGGGCGTTTGACGGGTGGTGGTTGGAAGGGAAGGGGGAGGAGAGGAGGGGAGGCGGGGAGGGAGTTGAGGGGGGGAGGGTGGTGTGGGGGGGTGGAGGGCGTCGAGAAGGTGGGGGCGTCCTTGTGGGAGGGGGGCGGAGCGGAAGGTGTGGTTCCATAGGAGAGTGTGGAAGGAGTATACCGAGGACCGGGGGTCGAAGGAGGGGGGATTGTATGGTTGGTCCGGGGGGGCTGTGGTGATGAAGTAGGTGTGTAGGAGGGCGTGGGTTCCGCCTGACCATGCTCCGTCGGAGTCGTTTTGGCGTGGCGGGTTGAGTGAGCGTAGGACTCCGACGGGAGGGGGGGGGGAGGAGTTCCAGTCGGAGAGGAGATTGAGAGAGCGGGCGAGGAGGTCGGACGGAGGGGGGTGGTGTAGAGAGTCAATCCAGGTAGCGGAGGAGTGAGTTAGGTGTAGTAGGCCGAAGTGAGAGTTTTGCCATGTGTGGACGAGGAGAGAATGGTTAGGCGTACCCGGGCGGGGGGGGGGAGCCTCGGTTAGAGAGGTTAGTCCAGTGGCTGGGGTATTGGGAGTTGTGGTGGTGATTGTCGACTTCGTTATTAGTGATAACTGTATAGGAAGCGGTGGGAGTGGAGTGGACTTTGGATAACGTCGTAGCAAGGCAGTAGAGGTTGGAGAGGTCCTTGTAACGTCCCCATCGGAAGGAGAGGACCGCAGAGGAATCGAGGTAGCCGATGGTACACCTCAAACCTGCGCCGCCCACAACAAAACGCTCCCGACGCCCAGCTTCCCACCTGATGCAGAGCCCAACACCCCTAACTAACCCCTCTCCCCCAAGGCCCTATGCTTCCTCCCACATTGCCCCAACCTCACCCACCCACGTGTCCTTAGGGAGGCCGTATTCTAGGTGTAGGTCGAATAGGTAGTTATGTAAGACGGTGCAGCAGGTGCGGGGAGTAAAGTGGGCCGGGAGAGTGGGCGGAAGCATGGAGGTAGTAGTGTGTCGTCGGATATCTAGCTGGGGGGTGGGGGGTTGGTAGTGGGGTCTAACCTCAGGGCCTTGAGGCCCGTCTTGTGGGGGACTAATGATGATAAGCGGCCTTGCCGGCCGAGGCTTGTGGAGGGCGAGGGTGTGAGGCTCCGGAGGGTCCGTTCGTCGACGTCTTGCGCATTTCGGCGAGTAGAAGCTCCTTGGAACGGGTGGTCTTTCGGAGCTTAAGAGAGGGTGGTAAGTGTAGGGATGGCGGGGGGAGGAGGAGAGGGTAGGGGAGGGGGGATTGGAAAATTGTAAGCAAGGTGTGGTAGGTATTAGAAGGTGGGCGATAGTGGGGAACTGTGACAAAGGGGGCTGTCGATATCGTATCAAATGTGCTTCGGGGCTTCCGAGAGAAGCCTCGGAGCAGGCCTAAAGGAAGTGGGGATTGTAGGGGCGAGGGAATACGTGTATCGCTGAGAATGTTACGGGTTCGGGACTGCCAGACAGTTTTTGTAACGGAGGGGCGATATTTCCGGGGCATGGGGGTGCGCGGGGGGGCGGGTGATCGGTTAATTATTCGGGTAGAGCAGGTCGGGTGGGCTAAACTCAGCAGGGGGAGAACTGTTAGTATCGCAGCGACGGGCGAGTAGGGCAGAGCATGGGGCGTGTAAAAGGGGGGAGGGATAACGAGTGCACTAGGGTCTACAATGTGGTAATCGCAGGTAAGCGCGAGTGTCTGTTGAGTTAGGCGTGCTATCATGGTAAAAGTAGAAAAGGGGAGAAAAGCAAAAAAGAAAAGGAAGAAGCGGGGAGGCGCAACGACTGGGGCGAGCGAGGGATAGAGCGAGGGAGCAGGGGGAGGGCAGCAGGGAGAGGAGTGACGGGGGTGACTGATCAGGGCGGTGGTCAGTGCAGTGGAAGGAATCAGGCCTGTAAAAAATTTTACTAGGGAAGAAAACGACTTATTGCGAGTCACATGATGATGCATTATTGATCGAACTGGGCAGCTCTTTGGCTGGGAAGCACTAAGGTGGGGAGAGGGTTTCGATTTAAGTGCGCAGCTAACAAGTGTATCAGTGCATGCTACGGGAGGGGACGCTGGGTACTAGACAGGTCCGTATTGTGGGACGGGGGGTGGCGGTCGGCGAGCGGCGAGTTCGGGCGAGAGGGAGCGTGTAGGGCAAGGGCCGGCGCGACAGGCCTGGCAACATGAGCAGCTGCGAGTGGACTAGTGTAGTTGTGGGGTAGGGGGGTAGCATGAGAGGGAGGGGGGTGTCGATGAGTACTGATCAGGGCAGTGGCTGGTGCTAAGGCTAGGGATCAGCCATCGATGCATCGACGATAGTATCATCATCACCTGGTGATATTCCCATCGATGTGATAGGTTGCGGCATCGACATCGACACGATGGCAGTAGTGCTGGTATCAATGCCATCAATTATCAAAACAATTACAAAATATTGATTATTTAAGCCCGATGTATCGATATTTCGTCCCAAATATCGATACATCGGCGATAATATCGGCTTAAATTGCCATCGATGTCAGCATCTCAAACTATCAACGTCATCAACATCAACAATCCAAGATATCAATACCATCAACATCGACGTTGTAAAATATCATTACCATCAACATCGACAAAATTCACTTGATCCCTAGCCTTAGCTGGTGCATGGGTAGGAATCAAGCCTGTATAATAAGATTTTTCTCTGATTAAAGAAAACGAGTTTCGAGGCTCATGATGTTGCATTATTGGTCGAACTTTACAGCACAGTGGTTGGGACGCACTAAGGTGAGGGAAAGGCATCGGTTTAAGTGCGTTGTTAATGAGAGTATCAGCGTGGGCTAGCGGGAGGGGACGGGGGGTGTTAGACTGGTCCTTACTGTGGGACAGAGCGGGACGATCGCACCGGTACATGTCGTCTATGTGGGTTGGTGAGTCAGCGGCCCGTCCCAGGGCAGTGGTTGACCTGGGGGCGGCGAGGACCAGAGGCGTATGGAGTCCTCTGACAGGTAAGGGTTCCAAAGCCGGGTCCAAGTCTTGGGCGGATGGGGGTGGTTGGGGCACAGTGTTGAGTAGAGCGAGCGGATGTCCCGAATGACAGCTCCGGGGGTTGTGTGGGTCCGCGGTGGGCGCATTCGCGGGCCGACGGTCCCGCATGCGCTCCTGTCTGTAAGTGGGAAGAAGGTCATGTGATGAGGACATGGTGGTCGAGTGGGGTTCGATCAGTGGGGTTGAGTTTTGTTGGGTTGTATTCGGTTTTCGAGTAGGTTGCGTGTGTTGGCGGCACACGACTAGGCCAGGTGGGGCCTGGGTTTGGAGGATGTAGGCGGCGGACGGTAACGTCCGGACGCTCGGTGGGGCGCGGTGTGGCCCGGGAGGGGGAGGTTTTTGTAAACGATGGTTGTTTTTGGCACGTCGTAGTACTGGAGTGGGTACATTTTCGGATTTCAAAGTGGGTGGCGCGAGAGCTGTCGAGGAAATAAATTTCAAAACTCTGGAAGCTGCGCCTTGCTGTGTGTACCGTTTGGTGTCTCTACGGATCCACTGACATGGGTGAGCTAGGCTCGGTTGGGGAGAGGTGGACGGTGCCTGTTGTTCAACGGGCCCTATGTCCACCTGTCTGTCGCTCAACGGGAGGCCAGGCCCGGAGCGAAGACGGTCGGTATAGCTCATTCAAACTGCCGACCCATCCCCGGTATGTGGTTCATTAGTACTTTAGTAGTACTTTGGATCTTTTTACTGTCTTTAGTGACAGTAGGATACGTTTTTGAGGAGGAAGCACAACCAACAAGGTTGTTTGTGGCGTGTAGGCACTCAAAAACATAGACGGGTGCTCGTGTTGACTCCCTCCTTTCGCCGTGGGAAAGTTAAGCTTCTCGCTAAGTAAGGTGGGCGTCGCGGCATTGCCTCGGGAAAAACAATAACAGTACTAATTAAAGTACTGAAAGGCTAGGTGAGACTGAAAGTTGGGTGGGGCGAGCGTGGCGCCGGGCGCTTTACACACGCTCTTCTCCTTTTTACGTGGGAGATGGTAGGACAGTCGCGGACAACCAGCTTGAAGGCGAAGCGTGGGGTCGGTGGGACGATGAATTACTAGCGTGGCGCCGAGCGCTTTACACACGCTCTACTCTTTTTTACGTGGGAGTAGGTAGGACTAGCGTGGCGCCGAGCGCTTTACACACGCTCTTCTCTAGTGTATAACTTGGTGGAGGGCTCATAACATGTTAGAGTTGGGAACGGATAGTTACACGGAGGTTGTGCCGGCCCCACAAGGGGCCCGGCTGTGGTGACTAGAGAAGTGGGAAGAGAGAGATGGCGGCCGACGAAGGCACCGGCAAGGGCCGGCCGACCGCCACAAATAGGGAATAGAGTACCGCTAATAGCATAACACTAAGTACTAAAAAGACAAATAGCTACCTTGTACATAAGCACTATGCAACGGGATGCTAGTGCTAACAGTTTCCCAATCTTCCCCTCCATTGTAAAAGGTCTTAGCCGTCGATCACGTAGCTTCATGGTAGGCTGCCCTCGTAAGAAGAGGTTATTTGTAGCAATGGTCACCTTGTCTCGTCGAACGAGGTGTGGGGCTGTCGACGGTTCTAAACGAGTTTGCATTTCATCCTTGTTTAGTTGTAACATCGAGCGTATCAGAGCATGTACTTCATGCAACAATTATAACCGCTATGACGCGTCTTACGAAACCGGAATTGAAGTTCGCATGCTTAACACTAGGCCATGGGGCTCCTCATGAGAGAAGCAAAAAATAGCCTCGCAGGGAGTGTGCTCAATACCTAGCGCACGAGTTGCGTTGTACGCAAATTCCACTTGAGGATGCATGTCTGTCGAGTTAGATCTGTCGTAGCATCAAAAACGACATAGAAGCTTATGAAGCGTGTGGTTGACGCGTTCCGTTAGGCCATTCGTCTTTTGGTGTCGCATGGAAGACATGCCGAGTCGCGTTTCAAGGCGTCTCCAAAGCCTCTGCCATAAGCCACTAGCGAATTTCGGGTCGCAATCATTGACTAGCACTCGAGGTAGTACGTATAATCGGTAGACTCCATGTAAAAACAAACTAGCGGTTTCCTTTGTTTATTTAACTCCATACACGGCAGAAAATGGGCCATTCTAGTCAAATGGTCGACCAAAATCACCACACTATCAAAATCATTGCTCCCAAGTACGTGTATAAAGTAGTCAAGACCAAGTGTGGGCCACGGTCACGGTGGAACATGTAAAAGGTAAAGAGTCGCAGCCATCTTTGGTTGCGCTGAATCTTTACTCGTTGACACATGACTTAGTGCCGCTTGCTCATGTTCGTCAGTAGAACAACCTTGCCACTGTTGTAAGTAATACCGTATACGTATTAGTTGCAGATAGCTACTGTAAGCTACTCTAGATATGATTAATACATGTCTAGATCGGACATACCGATAAATTGTTTGACTCGGTACAGAGTTGTCGCTAGGCTACAACTCTCTCACATCTGTTGTCCCGACACCACGCATGTAGGCTGGTTATCGCTTTGAATGTCCCGTTTGCGGGACTGTGACTGTAACTACGTTTGCGTGAGTTACCTTCCACACTAACTGTGTTTGCATGGTTCAATAGGTTATGGGCCCCCGCCTCACGTCACTCACGCGCGACAACCTGGTTCGGCGAGCTGCGATCGACAGCTCTCCCGCAGAAGGCAAGTTTCTATAGACACTTAGTACTTTCACCCTGTAGTCGGCGGTATCGCCATTATAAACTGCGATTTAAAACCCGCCACCACCCCTCTTAAGTCAGCTACTCGACGGCGATAGACAGCCACCCACACCGACGCACTCGTCGTGTGTGGATAGGGTGCACACAAGTCCAAGCTGGAGAAAGGGGGGCGCACTATCGGGTGAATACGCATCCACAGGTCGCACGACAGCCCAAGCGTATCTTTTTATCTTAACATTATCTTAGCGACTCAGCCGCCAGCGCAGCGCTCCACATGTCTTGGCCTTGGCCTCGACTTGTGCCCCACACTGGGTGGAGGATACAGAAAAGGTGCTTTGAGACACCCCGGGGCGTCTGGCCGAGGGGTCGACGGGCATCAAGCCGTCTCTCTGAAACCACTGTTAGGCACGAGTCCGGCTAGCGGTTTTTACCGCTGCCTGTTTTTCATCGTGTTCTTTCTTTTTTGCCCTCTGTCGAAATGGCGCCGAAAACTCGCTATGCCGACTCTCCGCCTGTTTCGCCTCATGATTCCCCTGACCTTGGCTCTCAGCAGAGCACTCTCGACCCCCCCCCCCCCCGGATACTCTCGCGTTGGTCCTTGCGCAATTGGCGCTTATTAACGCTCGCCTCGACTCGCAGTCGGCCGCCGTTGCTGCTGTTGTTGCTGCGGTTGCTAATTCGGACACCCCTGTCGCTCAGCGCCGCCACGATGCGCAGCTCGAACCCTTTCGGGACGGCCACGACGTGCACGCCCTGCTTGAGCATCCCCAGCATGGCTACGCCCCACCGGACGCACAAACGGCCTTCGCTTCTGTTACCGCTGCAACTCATGTTGGCGACCCCACCGTCGCACAGCGCCGTCCCGATGCGCACCGCGAGCCCTCGTGTCACGAGCTCCATGTTGAACACCTCCCAACACCCCCCCCATACCCCCCCCGCTGATTATGCCATGCAACACCCCGGACCTCTCATCCCGGAGGCGCGCTCTCACCTCGCCCCCCCCTCCCGTGGCCACCCACACCCGTACGGCCCGCCGCATACCATGGCCGGCCGCTCTTCTTTTCCCGGTGGCCCACCTCCTCCCTTCCATGGACGGCATTCTCCCCCAGCCCAACGTGGCGACCACACCACCCGTGGCAATCGTCGCCCCACCATTGACCCCATAGTCATCGGCCGAGCGGCACACGAAGCCCCCGGCTTCGACAAGGACGCCCTCAACCGTTCCATGAAGATGTCGGTCCCCGTCATGGGCCCGACCACGGACTTTTTTAGCAATGGAAGAGGACCTTCCTTAATTTCCTCTCCATCAAGGCCGCTTATTTCATTCCGTAGCTGGCCATCCGCGACTCCGGCGTGTGGCTCGACGAACCAGCGCAACACTACGCCTATACCATGCTCCTCCATGCCGCCAGCGTAAATCAGCGCGCGGACCAGGCGATGAAATGCGTTTATCCGGCCCGCCCTTACTGCGCCGCTGCCGCGTGGGACATTCTGTGTGAACGCCTCTATTGTCGGTCTTTTGCTCGCTCCTTGTCCCTCTTGGAGAACATGATGGTCAGACAGCGCCTTGGTCAGTCACTCAGTGACTATGTCCACTCCATGCGCTAGACCTTTGACGACTACAACGAGACGTGCCAAATGGTTGATGGCTCCGTTGCCATCCACCCCCACAACCTCGGTCTCCTCATGCTGCGCGGTATTTCAAGCAGCGGCCCACACGGTCAAGCGAAACAATGCGTCATCAACGCCTTTGACACAGACTACCTCATGTCGGCTGATGAAGTGATGGCCAGCATCCTCCGCCTCGCGCACATGGACTCGCCCTATCTCACCGGGGTGGCCAAAGACGTCTACCCCAGCCTCAAGGGCAGCCTCCAGTACGCAGCCGTCTGCACGCGCCCCGATGTCTCCACGGCCTTGAGCATCCTCGGCTCCGCCCAAGCCTCACCCACGGAGGCACACTTGCAGGCTCTGACAAAGGTCCTCCGCTACCTTCATGGCACCATCGACATGCGCCTGACGTTGGGGGGGGGGGGGGGGGGGGGGGGGGGGGGGGGGGGGGCTGGACCACAGCCTCCAACTCACAAGCTTGCCGACGCTGACTGGGCCAACGACAACAGCACCCGCAAGTCTCGCTCCGGCTATCTCTTCACCCTCGGACGCGGGCCAATCAGTTACAAGTCCAAACAACAGACTTGTGTGGCTCAATCCACGTGTGAAGCCGAGTACTACTCTGCCGCTGACGCCACCAAGGAGGGACTCCACCTCCGACAACTCTTGGGGGAAATCTTCAACTCCCCCATCACCGAAACCACCACCATCTGGGAGGACAACCACAACGTCATTGCATACTCCCAGAATGCCTTGGTCAGCGAGAAGACTAAGCACATTAGTCTGAAGTGGCACTTCCTCACAGACCACGTGGAGCAGGGAACCATCAAGTTGAGGTACCTCCCCACTGACCAAATAGTGGCTGACATGCTCACCAAACCCCTCCCAAGACCTGCACTGGCAAGACACCGAAGTGCGATCCTTGGAGGACAAGACCCAATGCAACGCTTCATCCCGTAGCTACCTTCAGGGGGAGTGTTGTAAGTCATACCGTATACGTATTAATTGCAGATAGTTACTGTAAGCTACTCTAAATATGATTAATACATGTCTAGATCGGACATACCGATAAACTGTTTGACTCGGTACAGAGCTGTCGCTAGGCTACAACTCTCTCACATCTGTTGTCCCGACACCACGCATGTAGGCTGGTTGTCGCCGTAACTGTTCCGTCATCGGGACTGTGACTGTAACTACGTTTGCGTGAGTTACCTTCCACACTAACTGTGTTTGCATGTTAGGTAGCAAAGCAGTCTTCCTAAGCTCCGCAACAAGCAAATCAAAAGTAGTTGGTATAGCTGCATGTTGCTTACGGTTGAAACACCAGCTCGTCAAGAGTCTAGAAAACTGTGCAGTAACCAATATCACTACGTCGTAAGAAGCAGCAAGAATTCCAAGCAAAACGAAACATTGCGGTTGCGCCTCAAGTCAGTCTTTAAGTTCACGGGGTAAACGACCAAACTGCATCGGTGAGTTAATTGCGGCCTTGCGCTGAATCCCCGTAAGAGTAACGGGTAGACTAGCAAAATTGGTCGTCGGAACTGGGGCTCCCATGCGTAAATCAGTCGGAGTCTGCCTACACAACTGATTGATGTTGCCACGAATAAGCAGCCAAACAGGGCCAAAGTCGTCAAATATAAACCCGGGGTACATAAAGAGGTGCCTCGGGACTGACGGATCATCATAGCAAAGAACATGATGCGTATAAATTGTACGACGAAAAATCTCCCACTGAGTCACGTAACCAAAGTGAAGTAACTCGTTTTTCTGCTTCATGGACGGAAGTAACACATTCTTAGCGCGCGTAAGTGAAAGACCACCAATATCGATTGTGTCCGGTACGACGTAAGAATCATCAAGATTGATAGTCGACTAGGCAGTTACGGCTTGCTCGAGCTGAGCAGGCATGCGCAAATGAGTCGTCACATGGGGAACCGGAACGGAAGCCGAATAGACGTAAACAAGATGTTGTCCGACAAGTAAAGCGACACGAACCGGTGCGTCACTTAATAACGTTAAGTCATCAAGAGTCAAAATAAGGCCAGTTTCCTCATGCAACTCGCGAACGGCAGCATCAACATGCTCTTCGTCAAATGAAATCGAACGAGGCTCACGTTCTAACACGAGCTTAACGTCGGCAAGCTTAGATCCACCAGCATGAAGTACGAACACCGCGTAACGACGAGGTCCAACAGAAGCCATCCCGAATCAATCAAGCAACGTCAAGCAAATCAAGCGACAGTGAAAACGTGCGTCGACAAAGAGCTCCGAAACTAGTGTGGCTGTTAGCCTTCAAAAGCTATTTGCATACACAAATATATTTAATTGTGTTCTGTCGATGCTCGATTGCTAGGTGGTAGTGCATATGGGAGAAGATGAGAAGATGTCTCAATGCTTGTACTTTAGCAGTATATTGTAATTGAACAAGGTAATTGTTAATTGGTTTTGTCACCTCCCTCTACTGCACTAGGCTTATATAGTCTTTGCCTCGTTAGCTTGCATTTGCTCTCGCTTGGCTTACGTGTCATGTGCTAGGGCTCTCCAACCGTCATCAACTAAATCGCGACGCGTCTCGTCCAATCAGGGGAAGCACATTCTGCATAGGAAACCTCGCTTGGCACGTCATTTGGCTAGTTAGATTAACTGTGCGTATCAATACGTACCGGGAGGTACTTGTAGTATAGTACGCATCAAAACCCTAGCTAATATTGCAGTAGTGACGTACCCACGTTGTACGTCCTTCTGATGGAAAAGCACGAATTGGAATTAGAAACGAGTACATGCACACTGTCATGTAATGTAATGTTGCATGACTGTACTCGTCACAACTCGCTCTCCACTCAAGTCTCTCTCTAAGACAGAATCACTCGGCGAACAGTGAGGTAAGTCCATGTGCGAGTTTATATCCTCGTCATCAGCAAAGCCCTCCAAAGTGAAATCAAATCGTGCGTGCAGAGGGTCGAAAACATAGTCAACCGCTTTCCAATCAATCGAACGCATGTATGGTTACATGTCTACGACCCTCTCTATGCTTGTTTTGACGACGACGATATGCTACTGATTTCGCATGTGTCGGGAATGTAGTCGATGGAGGTGTCGTATGGGGTTCGACGACCTCTGTCGCTAGCAATGTCTCAGGATGACCAATAACGGAGCCATCTCCTGCGGTTCGCCAGAAGACCAGTCTTGACACCATAATGTCTGCTTCGATGGAGCGCCAACCGCCACCTTGCATTTGAGCTCCGAGAATTGAAAGAGACGATGCCCCTTCTTGTGTCATTCGAAAAAAGCCCATCCTCTTGATGCCGTTTGCGCTCATTTGGGGTCAAAGCTGGAGCGATAGCGTTGAAACCGATTCGGCCAGTGTTTGATGAAGTTCGGGCACGGCCTCCACGTGCATTGCCACGACCACGACCACGATCACGATCAAACCCCGATACTTCACCTCGTTGCCAACGTTTCGACGCCTTGACCATTGGATCGTCGTCATGTCGTTTTCGAGTTAGTTGTCCTCCTCCAAGGGTTCTCGACTTGTTAGTTGCTTGCCTAGCACGACCCATATGTGACAAATCTATTACGAGGTCGTTCAGACAATTTTGCAACTCCACCAAAGGTAAACTGTAGCCCTTATGTTGTGAGCGATGGGACTGTGCTTGGGTCTAAAGTTGAAAATTAGCTAGTCCACTAATGAATCGAACGCACTGAAGATCATCTGTAAGACGTTGGCGGGACCTTAATAAAAAGTCGCTGAACAACTGAGTGTAGGTGAAGTTGGTCGAATAACTCAGATTTCCTTGCGTAAGTCCAAGCCGGGCGATGATTAAGTCGTCCAGGATGTTAGGCAACATGGACGTCTTGCGAATCTCGTCCACTAGAGAGTCGAAATAGTCTAGAATCACAGCTTGATGTTTACGATTGAGCCATCAACAATTCAGAGATCTAAAGAACTGAGACGTAACCCACACAACAACGTTGTACGAGTCGGCGCTAATCCCGAGCATGGCGAAGCGTTGAGATTGCGCTTCGAGCCAGTCTTCAAGCTCACGTGCTTCACGATATGATTGGAAGGGAGAGTTAATCGCAGCTTTACGTTGCGTCTCAGTAAGAGTTACGGTCAAGCGAACAAAGTTGATTGTAGGGGCCGGAACTCCTATGCGTAAATCAGTCGGTGTCTCTCCACGGAGCAGATTGATGTACCCTCTGATTGACATCCACACATGGCCACAATCGACAGTTAGAAACCGAGAGTAGAAAAGAAACTGCCTCGGTAGCGACGTGTCCTCGTGACAAAGCAGATGATTAGTAGTCATTGCTCGTCGAAAAGTCTCCATTGAGTCATATAACAAAAGTAACTCGAATTTACGGATGATCGAAGGGAGCAACCTTGTCTCAGTCGGCGTCAGTGAAAGACCGTCAATGTCAATTGATTACAGAACGACGCAAGTACCATCCGGATTAGTGGTCGATTGGACAATAACAACTTGCTCGAGCTTAGTAGGAGTGCGTAAATTAGATGTCACAAAAGACACCGGAACATATGCCGAGAAGACGTAAACAAGCTGGCGTTTCCCTTCATGTAACGACACTCGAACCGGATTGTTACTCAACATGGTTAAATTGGAGTCAAAGTAAAGCCAGTTTCCTCCAACAATTCACGCATGGCAGCGTCGCCATGCTCTTCGTTAGGCAAGATCGAACCGGCAGGAAACCAAGTTTTACCACTACGAGGTTCACGTTGTAAAACGAGCTTAATGTTAGAGGCTTTGGAAACTCCGACATGGAGCACGACCACCACCTAATTACAATGTCCAACAGAAGCCATCTCGAATTAATCAAGCAGCGTCGGACAAATAAGCAACAACGAAAGCGTGCGTCGACCAACCAAAGAGCTACGATACTAGTGAGGTAGTTTGCCTTCTCAAAGCTTAATGCAAGCACAATTCAGTTTTGTTCGGCTTGCTGTTGGTCCCTTCTCCCTCTTCCTCTCGCCCTTCTCCCCCCCCCCCCCCCCTGCCGCCCCTTACTCCCTTGTTATTCTCTTCCTTTTTCCCTCTCCATCTACTTTCCCTCTTCCCTTCTCTCCACTTCACCCCCCCCTTTGCATTCATTAACTACACTCCTCCACAAAAGTCCGGACATGCATTATGTTAAGCATAAGCTAGTCAAGAACACGCTTCCCTCTCACCACGTCAAGCACGACGATACCCGAGTACCATCCAATTGTATGAGAGCCGAGAAGCAAGCAGTAAGCCGCCATCCGGGGTGGTTAGACCTCAGGTAAAAGCGGGTGTTGTCGGTGGAGTTTGTCGAATGAAGCCCATAAACTCCCGGGAAATTGTGTGAACTACACACGTCATTCTGAGCGCCACGCTTGGGCATTGCTCAAGCGCTCATACCAAGCTGCATACTTCTCTGTGTTCCACATAATCGTATTTTTGGGGGCTTTTTGGAGGGGGTTTGGACTTTGGAGGTGTGGGTGCCGTGTTCAATGCGCGAGGTTTGGTTTGCGGGTGTGTGAATAGAGCACGGAAGTTCACGCTGCTGGCACGGGTGATTTTTTGGAAAGCAAGCGAGCAAAAATGCACATGACGCAGGTTTGGATAAACACTGCACGCTGTAAACATGCGAGGGCGATTGGCTTAGGGGAGGGGCGAGGTCCAACTTGGCCGTTGAGGACGCATCACGTTAACGGTGGTGTTTGGAATGCTTGGGTATGTGCTTGTGCCAACCACACCGCCCCAGGCGTGGCACGCGTCGGGAATTAGGCTCGGAGGTCAATAGGAATGAAGAATTGGTAAACATATATCGACAAACCCCGCACAAATCGTCTCAGGAGGTGAGCCGACTTGGATGGGTGTTACTTGGCACTGCGGCTCAGTTGTGCCGGAATAATTCGTAAATTAAAATAATTAATAACAAATTGATGTGTGGGAATTTGAACTCAAAAATAGGTTCATTCGACGTGCATTGAAATGACGCGTCCAACAGTACCTGTTACAAGAAGTTTTGACTATAAATGAGTAAGTTATGATCGCTTGAACATTGTGGCCGAAAGCGGCTTGCCCTTGGGTTGTGCGCATATCGGTGGTAAGTCTACATACGCGATTTCTTGCGTTTCCCCCACAGCGGCCTGCCCAACACCTCCTCCCTCCGTCGCCTATGCATTATATTTGCGCGACCATCGCATCAGCGTTCATATTGCGGCGTTGTGCGCCCGTCACTCTTTTCGTCTACCAAGCACGGCGACTGTTTGAAAGAGCGTGCCGCACGGGTGCGGGCGCGATAACCCCAAGTACACATGCCCGGCAGTGTTCGAACTCGCCCCTCGCGGTTGTCGGTGCATTCCATTTTGCGCGCAAAAGCATTGCCTGGGATTTCAGGATATTTGTCAATAAAATCGACGCATGATTACATTTTCTACTTGCGAAGGTGCGAAATCTTGTCCGGACTTTGTGGAGGAGTGTAGTTTTTGTAAGACAACCTTACTTCAATGCGTCCCTTTAATGAGAGTGGAACTCCGCTCTCCGCACCCCCGCGCGCGCTAGCGCGCACTATTATGCATTTGACATAAAAATTAATTCGTGATTGTCGTCAATTATATGAATACCAAAACGTGTCTTACGGCTGGAACTGCGGAAAACGTTGGAAGGGGGGGAAGTGGAGACGGTTGGAGAACGTTGGAGGGGTGAGAAGGGGGTGAGAGAGAAGAGGGGTGGGAGAGAGAAGAGGAAAGGGGAGAGAGGGAAAGGGAGGGGGAGAGGAGCAATGAGGAATTTTTGGTCGTATTATGCAGGTTATGCAAGTTTGTCAGTATCAGACAGTATCGGAAATACGGGCGATAGTGCAAAGATATATATGCTTGAAATAACAATCGCGGTTATTAATTATCTCAGTACGAGCGCGTGTCTTATGGCTGAAAATGCGAAAACGTTACGAATACCGGAAAACAATATCCGACAGTACGACGACAAATGCACGAAATTTTCTGCCGGTGCATTTGGTAGGTCGGCATGCCGCGTCGGATTATTATGCCGGTATTATATGGTCAGATTGATTTGAATCTAGAGGTTTGCATATCCAATATCATGTGTACGGGACAGTAACTCTAGCGGTTACTGTTACCGTTAATATCGGCGCGTCTCACCTGCAGGGCAACCACCTTGCCCGAGCAGTTAGACGCAGCCAACGACCAACGACTTCCCCAACGGTCAGCTCTAGCTAGCCCGTGCCTTATAAGCCGTAGCTAGCCACGAGCCTAGGCACTCTCTGCTTTCACGCTCAGCCAATCTAGGCTTCGCGCGAATGCAGTCTCGACTCTAGTAGTCGAGTAGGGTGTCAGTTTTACCTTTTTGTACCATGCGCACTCGAGCGTCACGCGACACTTCCCCCCGTTTAGCTACGCAGTTCCCCAACATGCAGCCCGAGCAGTCTACATCCGCCGCAGCGGCCGACCCTCACGCTACCTCACTCGAACAACGCACAGCCGAACAGATTCGTACGGCAGTTTTAGCATCGGAACAACGGATTACTGAGCAGTTTTTGGCGGCTAACGCTGCCTTACTCGCCCAGCTCCAGCAGACGACAGCTACACCTGCTACTACCAATCAACAGCAGTCCATTCCCGCCGACGCAACGGCGACGGAGGGTGGTAAGGCGGCCCCCGAGCCACCTATCGACCTGCTCGACGACGAACCCGACCCCTCCGCGGCCGAGTTCGTCGACTTCACCTACTACGGCGAAGTCATCCCGGCCGGCCTCGAACGTCCCCCTCGAGACGTCGAGGAGCCACGTCTGTGGACTCTCACGGACGACACCGCCCGGGCCCTAAGCGACAAACGCACCCAAGCGGCGTACGACGAGTACCTACACATTGGGTGCTATGCCTTCTTCGACAGTTGCGCCAACGTGGCAATTGGCGAGGCTTTGGACACGTTGTCGCACGGCCCACCTCTACCTACAGAGCAGGCGGCAGCGATTGCCCTCATCCGAGCGGGTCATCGCACCCACACAGCGACGGAGGAGGCCGCCCGTACTCGATTGGGCTACCTCCGCCTCACCAAGGGCGGACAAACGAGCACAGATGCGGACCGCGTATTCGCCGAATTGGCACACGAACGCTTCTGCCGACCGCGTCCTACCGCGGTCTCCGGCACATTGGACGCGCTACGCCAAGCTTTCATCGACCGCACGCTCGAAGTCAGCTTACACGCCGCAAGCAAAGCCGCCGCCGGCGCCGCTTTCGCAAAAGTCACACCGGACAAGCCTACCGGCCCCGACGCTCGAACCCGAAAAGCCGCCGCCGACAAACGCAAGGCCGCCGCGGCGGCAGCAGCCGCGGCACGAGCCGCTCCACCCCCCAAGCCGACCGACTCGGCTAAAACCCCAAGCAAGAAATGATGGTGTGGCCCGCCGCGCCGATTCCTGCTCCCCGACATCTTCCTTCATGCGCCACCGCGTACGTCGAAAACGGCGGGAGTGGGAGCGCATCGGCGCGAGCGGCCAGGTCCTAAGTTGGATCCGCCACGGCGTACGTGTGAAGTTCAAACACGGCCTACGCCCCAAGCCGTTCAACCACGGCGTCTCCATGCTAGACGCCACACCCGACCAACTGGAGTTTCTCAACTCGGAACTACCACGCTTCGAGGCTTGCGGCGCGTGGGAACGCTCTACAAACCCCCGCTACGTCTCCCGGATGTTCTTGGTGCCAAAACCCGGATGCAATCAATGGCGTTTGATTATCGACCTTCGAGAGCTCAATCGCTACTGCTCAACATTCAACATGACTTGCGAGACCCTCAAGCACCTCCGCCATCTATCTCGACCGGGGGACTACTTCGTCTCACTCGACCTCGCCGATGGGTACTACACCCTTGGCATCCGGGAGGACGACCAGGACTACTTCACGGTCAACTATCGCGGCACCATATGGCGCCTCGCGTGCCTCCCCATGGGGTGGTCGGGCTCCGCCTACTACTTTTGCAAGCTCACGCAAGTGTTTACGAACCACCTACGCCGCCCTCCACCTCCCACGTCCGCTTCTACACCGACCGGCCCACGCCGCCCGTCCAAGCGCTTCCTCCGGAACGCGCGATGGCGAGGCATCCGACTACTCCCCTACATGGACGACTTCCTTTTCTTAGCGGACTCCTACGACGAGGCACTCTTACTCCGGCAGCGCGTCCAAGCCCTGCTCGACAGCCTCGGCCTACAACGCAACCCCAAGAAAGGTGTGTGGACGCCAACGCAAGTCGGCGACCACTTGGGCCTCACGGTGGATTTACAACGCGGCGAGTTTCGCGCCCCCCTCGAAAAACTGCGACACCTCGCACAACACGCTTCAGCCTTGCTCGGACGAGCAGCGTCCAACGCACGATGGCTACCCACTCGCCAACTCGCAGCCTTCGCGGGAAAAGCTCAATTTCTCTACCTCGCCATCGCGCCCGCCCGATTCTTTTTGCGCGAGCTCCACAACGTCTTGGCTACCCGTACCGGTTGGGGGGGACGCGTGCGCCTCACCCACCAACTCCGACGCGACCTCGAGTGGTGGCGCACGGTACCCTCCCAACACAACGGCCGGTCGATCTACAAGCCCATCGAGACCGCCTATTTGCACGCCGACTCGAGCGACTATGGGTGGGGGGCCGTCCTCAACGAGGACGCCAATTACCAAGCCCGCGGATTTTGGAGCGCCCCCGACCGCCTCCAACACATTACGTGGAAGGAGCTTCGAGCGGTCCGGCACGCGGTCGAATCCTTTCTACCGCAACTCCGAGGACGACAAGTCCTCCTCCACGAGGACAACACTGCCGTGGTCGCCGTCCTAACCAAGCTAACGTCCCGGTCACCCGTCATGATGACCGAGCTACGGCGCTTGTGGTTCCTACTCGACACCAATGACATCCACATCCGCCCACGCTACATCCGGTCAGCCGCCAACGTATGGGCCGACACACTCAGCCGCGAGATGGACTCCGAGGACTGGCAACTCAACCCGCAACTCTTCAACCACCTCCAACGCCGGTGGGGCCCGCATACAATCGACCGGTTCGCTTCTATGCTCAACACGCAACTGCCCCGCTTCAACGCCCGCTGGCGCGACCCCTTATGCGAGGACATCGACTGCCTACACCTCCCCGACGCGGCATGGCAACGCGAGAACAACTACGGCAACCTTCCTTGGTCTGCCCTACCTGCACTCGCCGCGAAACTCGAACAAGCTCAAGCCGCGGCGACTGTTATCGCCCCCTACTGGCGAAACAAAACGTGGTACCACGCGTTCGCCCGCTTGGCCACCGAGACCGTGCACTTCCCAGCGTCGCACGACCTTTTCTTCCCCGGCAGGCTAGGCAAGCGCGAAGGGGTCGGACCTCCCGCGTGGAGCATCGTGGCCTTTCGGCTGGCACCCCCTCTTGGCTCTACAATCGACGCGGTGCGATTGGCCGGGCGATACGCCCGGACCGATTAAATGCGCCTGTACAGCACGTCCCCCCTCTGCGTACATGACCGCCGCGCTACGGATTACGCCGCGAAGCAGCACAGTCGCCCTGGTCCTCCGATATGGCTGAAACTTTCCAAGACCTCCTAGGATCAGATAAGCTCGGGGTTACGGCGGTTGCCCTACTCAGCAACTCGCTAGCGCCCTCTACGTACTCGAGCTACCAGAGCGCAATCCGACAGTTTTTTATTTTTTGTGCAGAGGAAAACATCGCCCCGCTACATGCCACGCCGGCCACGATGGTCCGCTACACGGCCTGGCTAGCCCTCTTGGGAACGGTCGCCGCTAGCTCGCTGCAACCTTACTTCTCCGCGGTTAACAAGTTCTTCCGCGACCACCGGCGCCAACCTATCGCCGTGGGCGAACTCCTGGCGGACGCCCGCCGTGGCCTCGAAATGCTACAGCACCGCCTACTACCCACCGCCGCTCGCCTACCGCTACCCGCAACAGTCGCCCTGGAAATCCTACACGCCGCCAACACACTATACAGCACCTTCGCGTGGAACCCTGCTTCCTTTCCCCAGATGCAGCGCTTCAGAGCCTGTTTAGCGGTGTGCGTCAATTACATGTTTTTCTGCCGCGCCGAAACGGGCGCCCGCTGCCAGACCGGCGACCTAGTGGTCGACAGGCCTGCTCAACAAATCTGCCTCTTCGTGCGCAAATCTAAAGGGGACCAGCGCCGCGACGCTGCCGATAAACCTGTCATCGCTATCCCGGTAGCCGCTAACCCCGTCTTGGCAGACCTGCTCAACTACTACACAAAGCAGCGCGCGGCCTTCTGCAACAAATTCTACAACACCCCCCCCCCCACTCGCCTTTTGGAGCTTCTCACCTTCCGAACCTTCTACCGAGTGGGGCGCCGCGTCCACCATCTCCGCGTGGCTCACCCTCGCCCTCCGCACCGTCGACTCATCCGCACCCGCCGGTTTCAAATGGACGTCGCACAGCCTACGGAAAGGCGCGGCGTCCGCTGCCAGCTGCATCGGCGCGCCCCTCCCCGTAATCAAATTTATGGGTGGCTGCGACCGAGGGCAAATATATTGACCCAACCATGACCCCAACACCTGATGCTTGGCGGTTCTTCGGCTGGCTCACTCCGTCCCCCCCGCAACACTAATTCTGGTTGTGCAAGCCTTTGGCTTTAGGTTACTGGCAAAACGTACCCTAGGGTAAATGGTCAGATTGATTTGAATCTAGAGGTTTGCATATCCAATATCATGTGTACGGGACAGTAACTCTAGCGGTTACTGTTACCGTTAATATCGGCGCGTCTCACCTGCAGGGCAACCAGCTTGCCCGAGCAGTTAGACGCAGCCAACGACCAACGACTTCCCCAACGGTCAGCTCTAGCTAGCCCGTGCCTTATAAGCCGTAGCTAGCCACGAGCCTAGGCACTCTCTGCTTTCGCGCTCAGCCAATCTAGGCTTCGCGCGAACCCACCCACCCATCCCTATAATCCTGCGCTAATCGAACCCCAGACCCTGTCTGTGGGTGTCTTTTGGCCAAATTGTAAGCAAGCTGACATCTTTGGCAAAACGTGCCCTAGGGTAAATTATATTAAGAGGGGGATAGCCAACGGAGATGAGGGATGGACGATAATAAGGAGACCCCCCGGCGTAAAATTAACAATATTAATAAATTCTTACAAGAAAAAGCAATGGAGGCCATCAAGCAAAAAGAGGAAAAGGGGGGAAAACCTAAGCCCGAGAATAAGGCATGCCACAGCGTTGCCCTCCTGAAAAGCGTCGCGGAGACAGGAACCCAAAGTGCCATGAAGAGCAGCAGAAAGACGTTGCATGAATTCACGTCGCACGTCTCCCCCAAAAAGGCCCAAAAGGAACATAAGTATATCGACGAACGAAATGCTGCATACGGCGTAAAATCCTATTCCCAAGACTTAGCTAGATGGCATGATTAAATACGCGAGACAACAACGGATTTATTGGTATTTGTTGTGAAAAAATTAATGTCAATGTTGAGGTATTACGGCACACATTCTACCTATAGTCATTACAGCTTATTCAAGGTCCACAATCCATACACAACCTTTACGACGGAGTATGTCGGTTGCTATGTGGTGCACCCACATACACGGCTTCATAACTTGCATCAGGACTGATAGTATTACAAAAAAATTAAAAAAGATGGATAGAGGGGACAAGTTTCATGCATGGTGCTCCGTTCTCGGACCCATTACTCGACTGGCCAGACACTACTGCAACCATCCCATAAGATACGTACAGAGAAGGAATAGCGCCTATCTATTCTGGCTGCAAGTGCAGCCGCTGCATGCTATCTACCGTGACGTCCCTGTTGCCCCCCGCATTCAGGGGCTCAGGCACCGTGCCCCCCCGCGTCCGATCATCCGCCGAATGATGCTCGCAACTGGAAAGCCCCACCCTGTCCACCTTGACCCCATTATACTGTCCCCGAATCACCACGAAGTCGACGGGCGGCTCAAACTCCTCTAGAAGACACAGATTGCCCGCCTTGTGTTGCGAATGAGGCAGCGAGTAGGGCCCAGCGTCACGGTAGTATGTACAATCTCGTCCTACAACAAGCGACACAAGGCTTCAGAACCCCATGATGTACTGTCACGGCCACACCAATACTCATAATCACCAAGGGTTGCGTTCGGCTGAAGCTCATGGTGGCGGAGGGGACGTTTGGGGGTCGATAGGGACGACTAGATGAGAGGCGATCGTTACCTTCGCCCTGTGCGTAAGGGGGAGCCAAGACATCCAACACTGCACAGTCTGTGACGGCAGTGAAGGAATGGATGTTGCCACCTGAGGAGCACACACGCCGGACTGAGTAAGACACCTCGCACACAGACCTTGTCTGGTTCAGGCATGGCAAGGGGTTTCAGTGCAGAGACTCGGCATGCCGTGCTGCGTACCAGAGGACGGGAAGAGGACGGAGGGGTCAGCGGATGCATCCATCTCCGCATCCCTCACAGCCCGCACGGCGTATTGCCCCGACTGTACGCCCTCAGCAGAGCTTTCGATTAGGTCGTAAGACTTCACATGCATCTTCCCATACAGCAGCCTGCAAGCCGACCGTAGATAGGCATTACCTTACGGGCTAATGTCTACCAACGTCTATGAACTATGCACGTCAATGCACTCAGGCCTAACGACGGCCTAAGAACTAAGGCCCCATTGATGAAGGCGGTGTATGACAAGGTTGGGAGACTTACCGCGAGAACACAGTCATTCCAGGATGGTTGTGCAGTGGGATGTTGGCATTCTTAGGTAAACAAAATATGCCCACTGCGTAATCCTGGCACTCGTGAATGTGGAGGTAGGTTATTGGGGGAGTCCTGCACATGAGTAATGGTCCATCAGGCATCACAATGATCACACCACACAATCAAAGCCAAATGACAAACGGTGAGCACAGGCGAATGCGAACCACAGGAAGCTCACCACTTCCCACTGCCTTCCACTGCATCGACTGACGGGGGCGAGGGAGCTCTTATGCCCAGCTCATGCAGCGGAATACTACCTGAGGGCAGAAATCTTGCTCAGACAAATACTCATGAATGCATTCAGCAAGATATTCACCGAGTCAAGGGATGGGAGACGGACCGAGGAGCGTTGATATGATGGTTATGTCGGAGCCCGTGGGTCGCTTCCCATCGCTAAACAGGGATTTCACTGTCTGACAGAGCTTCACGATCGAAGGGGTTGATGCCTTAGCCGCAACAGCAGCCCCTGCCATGGACAAGTTGCCCACTGCCTGGCCAGATATATCAGGCGTCATGACCCGTTGTGCAACAGAGCGGTGCGACTTAACAGCCGCGCACAGGTCTGAATTGGACAGCGCTATATTCACAGGCTTCCTATTCAGACTCCGGCGCTCGGAAATGGGAGGCGTGTATCGATGCTCCAGCTCCTGCTTCTCCTCCTGCTGCCAGCTTTGCAGCGGAGGGCTGTCGGACCACCGGCTGGGCTTGGTGCTGTACCCAGGTACTGCTGTCGAGAAAGGGGAGCGGTTGCTTTTCAGGACGGCTGGCGTCTCGCCGGGGTCCGACCAGGTGCGTGAACGTTTGGGGGCGCTTTGGAGGGGGAGTATGGGCAGGTTACTTCCGGGGGTGGGATGCTCCGGGAGCATCAGAGCACACGACGGCTGAAGCGAGTGAGCATTGCGGCCGCTTATTACACTCGAGTGCCCAATTCCGGGGTGAAATTCATTCGACACCGCGGCTCCAGCTTTTCTGTGCGACGGACAGCAGAGCTCGGGTAAGTATTATTCATGCAATTCAGTGCTGGCCAGCTGATACCCTCTCCCCCCATCTCAGTCGTAAATTCAATTCGCACACGTAGCTCTTCACCTAGTCCGTCCACGTACAGCACAACGGCCATGCATGCCGAGCGGGGCTGACGCAATTCCCTGCGTGCGGCGTCTCGCTGTGGCGACCGGCCGCAACTAAGTCTGTCCGAAAGAGCTTTGGAAGCGTCCGAACAAGTTGAATTCCAGGGCCGGAACCGAGAAATGACGCGCCGGCACACGTTCACACAGCACAAGGCGCGCTGGCGTGCTATGAGAGCGGGAGTGGGAGGCGGCGGAGTGAGAGTTTATTGCAAGAGTGACTCGGCGAGGGCGAGGCGGGGTCTGAGGAGGCGATCCCAGGTCGCAGTATAAGTGGCGCAGTCAGAGCTCATCCAGATAACTGATTCCGAAGAAGATAGGAAGCCTCACCTGTGGCGATGCGTCAACGGAGCGGCGTGCGGGTGGAGGGGAGGCGGCGAGGCGACGTAAGCGGCTGCGCGTTCGGCAGGAGCGCAGAAGCGGGTGACTGCCCCGTTGCGTGGCCTGCTCAGTACTCGTACTGATTTTTTGAAACGTCGCGGCTTTAGGGCCCCGTAAAATACGTCTTCCGTCGTCCACGGTGGATATGAGCCCGCTCCCATCGAGGGTACCTGTACTGCCTGTCGGCTCAGGAGACAATCTCAATACATGATAGACAAATAATACGAAATTCCTAATAAATTCCTAATAAAAAAATTCCTCGTCGGTCGGAGGACCTCGTCGGCGGAGGACCTCGTCGGAGCTCAGGCAGGTTGCCCCCGCCTGCTCCTCACCCTCCCTCCCTCCTCCCTGTTCGTAGCGGGGAGGCTGGGGAGGGGGTGGCTCTACGTGTTTTGTAGCGATCAACGCTGCTCCCGGGGCCTCGTTATGGCCGACGACCGGGCCATTGACCGGCCTTCGCGTCTTGCTCCCGGGCCGTCCCGACTGGCTTCCCCTTCTCCTCTTCCCCCTTTCGCCCGGTCCTCCGCGTCTGGACCTCCCCGTCGCGATTCTGCTGCTCGTCGGGCCCGTGCTACGGTCCGTGCGTCGTCTGCTGTCCCCCCCCCCCCCCGCATCCCTTGTCGGTACCTCCGCATCGGGGCGCCGCGCTACTCCTCGTCACAATGCGCGACGCCCTCTTCGCTCTGCTTTGTCTCTACCCCCCCTCGGTGGCTCTTGGGCATCTGTCGTGCGCGCCACTTGCGCCGTCCGTCGCCCGCTTACGAGTCGGTCGGAAAAACCTGCTCCTCTGCGGCGAGCTGCTAGGGCTACCGCTGGTGGGCGGCGGGCTGCCCCTGCCGCCGGTGGTTCGAGGGAGGCTGCCGATGCCTTTCAGCGTAGAGCTGCTGCCGCTGTTGCTGCAGCAGCCGCCTGCCATAGAGACGCTGGTAGTGTTGGTACCGACGTTGCTGCTGCTGCTGGTGCTGCTGTTGGGGCTGGTCGGCGCACAACTGCTGTTGCTGCTGCTGCTGCAGCCGGCGGAAGTAGAGACATTGGTAATGTTGGTTCCGCCGTTGCTGCTACTGCTGCTGTTGCTGCTGCTGGTGGTGCTGGTCGGCGCACGGCTGCTGCTGCTATTGCTGCAGCAGCTGCCGGACATAAAGACACTTGTAGTGCTGGTGCCGCTGTTGTTGCTGCTGCTGCTGCTGCGGAGAGTGGTGCTGGTCGGCGCACGGCTGCTGCTGCTCTTGCTGCAGCAGCCGGCGAACGTAGAGACACTAGTAGTGTTGGTACCGACGTTGTTGCTGCTGCTGGTGCTGCTGTTGGGGCTGGTCGGCGCACGGCTACTGCTGCTGTTGCTTCAGCAGCTGCCGGATATAGAGACACTGGTAGTGCTGGTGCCGCCGTTGCTGCTGCTGCTGCTGCTGCTGAGGGTGGTGCTGGTCGGCGCACAGCTGCTGCTGATGTTGCTGCTGCTGGTGGTGGTGCTAGTCGGCGCACGGATGCTGCTGCTGTTGTTGCAGCAGCTGCCGGACATAGAGACACTTGTAGTGTTGGTTCCGCCGTTGCTGCTGCTGCTGCTGCTGCTGCTGCTGCTGAGGGTGGTGCTGGTCGGCGCACGGCTGCTGCTGCTGTTGCTGCAGCAGCCGGCGGACGTAGACACACTGGTAGTGCTGGTGCCGCTATTGCTGTTGTTGCTCCTGCTGTTGGTGGTGGTGCTGGTCGACGTACGGCTGCTGCTGCTGTTGCTGCTGCAGCTGCCGGACATAGCGACACTTGTAGTGCTGGTGCCGCCGTTGCTGTTGCTGCTGGTGCTGCTGTTGGGGCTGGACGGCGCACAACTGCTGCTGCTGCTGCTGCAGCAGCCGGCGGACGTCGAGATACTGGTCGGGTTGGTGCTGCTGTTGTTGTTGCTGGTGCTGGTGCTGGTGCCGTTCGGCGCACAGATGCTGCTGTTGTTGCTGCAGCAACCGACGGACGTGGAGACATTGGTAGTGATGGTGCCGCCGTTGCTGGTGGTGGTGCTGCTGGTCGGCGCATGGCTGCTGCTGCTGTTGTTGCATCAGCCGGCGGACGTCGAGATATTGGTCGTGTTGGTGCCGCCGTCGCTATTGCTGGTGGTGGTGTTGCTGGTGCCAGTCGGCGCACAACTGCTGCTGCTGCAGCAGCCGGCGGACGTCGAGATAATGGTCGTGCTGGTGCCGCCGTTGCTCCTGCTGCTTCTGCTGCGGCTGTTGGTCGGCGGTCGACTGTTGCTGGTGAGAATGGCGTGTGCAAAGCCGCATCTAGGGGTGTTGGTGCTACTGGTGTTGCTACGGAGGGTGCAGCTGCTCATGCTGCTACACGTGGTGGTGCTGGTTGGAGTGCGGAGAGTGCCGTTCCTACTGGAGATCAGCGCGCTGCTGCTGATGTGCGGAGGGCTACAACTTGGGGTGTTGTTACTGCTGCTACTGCTGCCGGTAGTGAAGGTACTACATGTGGTGGTCCTAATGGGCAAAGAGCTGGCTATGTTGCTGCCGGAGACCCCTTGGCACCTGTTGGTGGTGGTTGGCGCTCAGCCGTTGCTACCTGTGTCCATGAGCAGAGGACTGCGGCGAGTGGGGCTGCATCTGCTGTAACTGCTACATCTATGGGACTTGCGGCTCCCGGAGCTCGCTCGCGCCGGGCTGCTAGTGTTGGTGATGGTGCTTGTGGGCGCAGACATGTGGCTGGTGGCAGGGCCGCTGGTGGTGCTTCTGCACCTGCCTGTGCTGACCCGCGCCCGGTTGCTGCGGCATGGGCTGTTGGACAGAGAGATCCAGCAGGTGATGGCGTTGCTAGTGGTGCTCCCGCAAGTGCCGGTCAGCGACTCGCCGATGCTGCCACAGCCCGTGGGCAAAGGATTGACAGCGGTGCCGGTTCTGCAACTACTGGTGCCAATGGGCAGAGTGCTTCTGCTGCCGGGCGGAGGGCTGGAGCTGGTTGGCGGCGAGATGATGTTGTTGGAAGCTGGCGAGATGCGGTTGCTGCAGTTGGTGCCCATGCTGGAGCTTCAGGGTCGGAACCGGGCCTAAGTGCATCGGGTGTTCTATCCCCGTCGCGGGGGGAATGTTGCACTTGCGCTCCGTGTGGCATACGGTTTGCTGGGCGTGAATGGCGCTCTAATTTCGCCAGACACACGAACATGTTCATTATTGGCAATGGCCCCTCTACTTCCGCACACCGTCGCCAAGCTCGCCACCTTGCGACCTCCTCTCCGGCCTTGTTTTCCCTTTGTGCCTCGGGCGACCACCTTCTATCTGCCACCCAAGCTCGCCCTCTTACCGCTCCATGCCTACACTGTGTGACTGCTCCCGTTTCTCCAATGCTGCCCCACGACTATGTTGGCAGCTCCCGGCCGCCGCTCATTGGATCACGCCCCCTCCGAATGGCTGTCACCCCTCCCCCCCCTGCTTGGGGTGGCCTCCCCCCCTTGGCTCCACTCCCTTCCCCACCCCGGGCCGAACCGGAGCTTACCCCCCTCACTCCCCCCCCTACACATGATGGACCCCCGATACCTCATGGACAACCTTTTATGCCCTCATCTGCAGCTGCACTCCGCCGAGAGGCTACTCTCCGATCCCCCCCTCGGGCCGCTACTCCTGCCTCATGGTGCTCCGACAACGACCCGGTCGCTTGTCTACTTGAGTTCAACCCTGTCACTGCGGCCCGAGGGGTTTGTGCGACAGCGAGAGACGACCTACGTTCTGCCCTACAAGACACCCTCGAATATGCGACCTCCCTTCCCTCAACGGACTCTCGGGCTGCTGGAGCTTTTTTGGCAATTCACCTCTTTGGCGGCCTCCTCCTCCGACCGTTCCCGGCGGCGACCGGTGCTCGCATCCGCTCCCTGGTTCAACGTCGAGTCCGTCTCTGGTTCTCTACGTCCGGAGAGGACGGACTCACGGGCATTGACACCCTTCTACGTGATATTCGAGATGGAGGTGAGCTTGCACGTGCGTGCCCGGGAGCTTCTGCGCCTAGACGCCCCGGCGGTCGGGGCCGGGGTGGGGGGGGCTCTCGCCGTCGCCGGGCCCAGAACACTCAACGAGAGCAGCACCACCCACCGACTCGCCTTTCTGAAAGTGACCTCCGACGCCGTGCTGCCTTCCGTCGGGCCCGTGAGCTAGTGGAAGTTGGCCAGTTGCGACGGGCCCGGATGGCCCTAGACGGAGCCGACTTCGGAATGGTGGAGGACGCGGACGCGGCTTTGGCCGCTCTTCAGCGGTTGCATCCTCCTCCCGGTACTCCCCATCCAGACTGTGATCTCCCCGACCCTCTGCCCCCCCCGGCGCGCCCACCCCTCACGTATTTAGATGACAGTGATAGCCTCAAAATATGGGAGGAGTCTATGCTCCTTGTCTTGAGAAAAGCACCTCGCTTGTCAGCCCCCCACGTTGATGGCTGGCGATGGGAACATGTCCGTGACTTGAATGTTCCGGCATGGCGTAAGTGGGTTAACCGCTACTCGGCGGGAAACATTCCCGAGGCTGCGGCGGACTTTCTGGCGAGTGCGACCGGGTGGGCTCTTCACAAGCAAACTGGGGTTGACCGCGACGCCACTCGCCTTCGAGGTGAGGCTCCTAAAGTCCGGCCGTTGGCTGCTGGCAGCGTTTTGTCGCGGTTAGCTCATTGTCACGCCATAGCGCGGATAGCGACTGTCGCGGCCGACCACCTTGGCCCTGTACAACGATCGGTTTTCACCAAAGCGGGTATCGAGCGAGCCATTCATACCACTCGCATTGGCCTACAAGCTATTCCTGATTGCAGCCTTCTAAGCTTGGACCTGGAAAACGCCTTCAACACCATCTCCCGCCGGAGTTTCCTTGCGGAGCTGTACAAGAACCCTGACTTGCATCCCATTATCCCGTTGGTTGAGATGATATATTCACGGGACTCCACGGTGTATTACTTCGACCCCAACGATGCTTCGCTCCTACACGGCACGGTTCAATCTCGTACGGGTGTCCGTCAAGGAGATCCTCTTGGCCCGCTTTTGTTCAACCTGGCGATAAGCACCCCCCTCCGGAATATTGGAGAACGGTGCAAGGATTCAGCGGCGATCCAAGCCTTTTCTGATGATGGCAAGTATCTGATCAAAACGCCTTTCGTCCCGACTGTGATTACGGTGGCTACGGAGGAAATGGGGAAAGTCTGCTCGAATGTTCAACCAATCAAATCTTCGTGCATGGTACCTCCGGATACGGCCCTTGAACTTGTCGAGGTGATACGGGCGATGGTCCCCGTTGTTACGGGTACTAGTAACCTTGGAGCCCCTTTGGCGATGGATTTCTCGATGGCAGACGGCCCTCCAGCGTCTCATAACGAGAACTATGTTCACTCTTGGCTGCAAGACACCGTTGAGGCTCATCAACTCCTCTTGGACAAGATTGTATGCTTTGCTATGTCGGACTTCGGAGGGACTCACGCCGCTTTCCGCTTGATGATCACGTGTGCGGTACGCCGCTATGGTTTCTTGCTCCGCACCCTCCCCCCAGATATCTGCCGACCGTACCTTGCTACTGCAGATAGGGCCGTTCGTGCGGCAGTTTATCGAATCTTGGGCGTTTCTTTGGACGCACAAACACTCGATCAACTGAATTGTGCTAAACGACAGCTCTCCCTCCCGGCGGAGTTTGGGGGGCTTAATGTACCGTCCCTCCAGCTCGACGCCGAACCTGCTCACTATGCTTCATTCACTGCGACCCTCGCCAACCTGATTACTGATTACGAGTCCGAGTCGCTAGGTCCTTTGTACGGTCTCATCCGACAGGAACTACTGAATGTTGCCACTTCTACTTTACCGTGGGCGGTCCAATTGCGCAATTCGTACGACTCTATCTCCACTATGGGCGGGTTTTCGGAATCGGAGCTTGTGGTTTTGACTAACACACTGAACCAAAACCTTTCTGATTATGCCGGGCCCGATGTCGAGTTGGTGGTATCTACGGTCAACAATGCGGTGGCACCCGCTACCCAAGTGACTAGCCTACAACTTCCGACTCCCGATGCTCTTACTCGCTTGGGAGATTCTGGGGGCCACATCCAACGGGGCATTTCGCGCATTCTTCGTGCCCGGGCCTACCTTGACCTCTTGGCGTTTTGCAGACCTTCCCCACCGGACTATATGAGGGTGACTTCGGGTACGGGTCGCGGGGCTTTGGCTCTCTTTTTCGCTTCACATGAGTCCAGTTTCAAGGTGCCATCCGATTGCTATATGATGGCAGCTCACCGGGTGCTTGGCTTGACTGCGGAGCGCGCCGCTCATGTTCGAAAATGCCCTCGGTGCAATGAGGCCCCTTCAGAATCTCGCGGGTATGGATCTTCGTCGACGGTATCGGGCATCTTTATGTCGGGTGAGCGCTCAACAGCCGCTATGCTCATGGACCATATCCCCCGGTGCCCGTGCTCTTGGTATATCATTCAACTCCATGACCGCATTGTCCACGTGCTTGAAGAGTTCATGCTTGAAGCGGGGGCTACTAAGGGCCGGGACTTGCGGTTGGAGGTCCGCCGTATTCGGTCGGGAGCTTCACGTGATCGTCCTGGGGATGTGGTTTGGTTGGACTTCATGGCTCCGCACCGCCATCTTGTTGTTGATGTGACGGTTACAAGTGCTCGCACGAACACCAACGTTCCTCGTATAGGTGCTCGCCTTCCACTCCCTGGCAGCCTTGCATTGGGAGCTCAGCAAGGCAAACTTGATGCGGACCTCCGCACTTCCGCTTTGCTTGGCACGCCTTCGGTTCAGTCGGTCCATGACTACTACCCCTTCGCCATGGAGGATGGGGGCCGGTTGGCGCCGATGGCGGCTGAGTTGGTCGATCGCTTGGCTAATTTGGTGGCTGTACGTCGCTTCCCTGGCATGGGGGCCGCTGACTCTCGTTCCTTGCGCTCTGACAGTTATGTCCGTATGCAGCATTTTGTTCGTCGATCTACTTCTCTTCCGTTTCGGCGTTTTTTGGGGGATGTGCGACGAGAATTCATGCAACGTCTTTCTGCTGCTCTTCATGGCACTCTGGGTTCTTATCTCCGCGACGCTTTTCAGGAAGGCAGTGCTCATGCTGTGGCATGCCTTCCTGTTCCTCGGGCTTAGGTTTTTTCTTCCTTTCTTTCTTTTTCTTGCTTGGTGGCCTCCACTGCTTTTTCTTGTAAGAAATTTTTGCTTTTCAATAATATAAAATAAAATAGTATGATATGATATTATTATAAGAGTGACGATGAGATAGTACATCAATTTCTTACAAAACGATGAGATAGGGAACGACCACTTCATACCACTTGCTGCTTTATTTTGCATAATTATTTCACTGCCGTTCTTGTAAAAAAATGCTAAATTACCCATTAAAGCATTAAATCACTACCGCTGGTTATTATTTATATATCATCACTCTTTGAAATATGCAGTACTGACGACTTGACCGCGTGTACGAATCGGTTTTGGATTTGTGTACTACCCGTACCTATTCGCGTGATCCATCATCACTTTTGCTCTATCTATTTTATTATCATTTATTTACTCTGTTGTCGGAGGACAGTCATATGTGTGCAGGTAACAGTCTGCAATCCTTGCCCCGCGTGCAGGACAGGAAACAGGTTGGTAATGGTTACAGAAGTGCCGGCTGCACACACGCAGCCGTTGCTATACAGTTGATACATAGTGCGCAAGCGATGCACACTGGCTTGACTAACATGTATGGGTATTGATGTCCTATGATAGTCCCTCTAGATCATTGACCGTCATCATGTGTTAGTCAGATGACCCTAAGCACCGCTTGAAGAACATGGTGTGCTTGGGTTGCGGAACGGCCTTGGTCATTCAATCGGTCAGTATGCCGGAAGCCGGAATGAAAATGACCGCAATAGTCCGTGCATACACAAGCTCCTTGGTGTAGTGGTGGCGACCTTCGACATGCTTGGTCATGCGAAAGGAGGAGGAGGAGGAGGCGTTTCGGTTGCTGCATGTGGGTGTGAAGGGGGTGGGGCAGTCGGGTGGCGGCTGATGACGCTGATGGCGAAGGCGATGTATGGACGCGTGCAAAAGTTAAGGACGTTGACGGAGCCACAGGTGGCGCGGAAGGTGTCGTGGTTAGCCGGCGGGAGAGGGGGTTGGTCCGAAGGGGAGGCGGCGTCGAGGTCGCGGTAGTGAGTAAGAGACATCGGGAGGGGAGGCGGACTGTTGTTGAGCATGCCGTACTTTTCGAGGAGCTCTTGAGTGGATTCCTTGTGGAACATGCGGACAATGCGAGCGGAGAGGTCACGGGTGATGTCCACGCCCATAATGGAGGTGGCATATCCGAAGTCAGTAATGTTGAATTGCTGACGTATGGGGGCCTTGGCGGCGAAGACTCAGTCGACTAGTCGAGCGAGCCAGAGACCGCCCGGATGTCAACATAAACAATAAAGATGCAAATGCCATGGGCGGAGTAATTCATGGAGTACATGTTGGTGTCCGAGGCGGAGCGCTTAAGTCCGCGGGAGGTGAGAGTGGTGTGGAAGAGGGAATACCACTCACGAGAAGCTTGTTTAAGGCCGTAAATTCTTTTGAGAAGGCGCAAGACGTGAGCATTGCCGTCCACAACGCCTTTGGGATGGCGCATGAAGATCTCTTCATGAAGATCGGCATTAAGGAAGGCCGTCTCAGTATCAGTGGAGTGAGCGTTCATGCCGCGGGCGGCCATGAGAGCAAGGACAATCCGGAGGGTGCTACTAAGTCTCACGACCTGTGAGAATACATGAAGGTGGTCGACGCCTAGACGTTGGCCGTAACCCTAGGTAACTAGCCTAACCTTGAAGCGATTGACATACCCATATGGGTTGGAATTTAACCTAACATTTAATCGTAGACAATGGCGTGTCGACCGAGGGGTAAATTGGCCATGCGGATGAAGGTGCCTCTGTCGCAAAGGCATTTGAGTTCAAATTGGATGGCGGTCTTCGATTCATATGTGCATTTGCTTCACACGGCGTGCTTGAAGTCCACATGAACGGGGATCTAGGTTGTATTGGGGTTATGGGAAGGGGGTAGTGGAATGAGAGGGGGTGGGAGGGAAATACGGAGAAGGTTATGTTTTTCAAAGATGGTGGTATTGCGTCCCTCTCGTTAGACGCAAGCGGCCGCAACAAATGAGGAGGTGGATTCTTGGTGGGAATTCTTGGTGGGGGCGTCACAAACGAGAGGCAATTGTTGTGTTGTCGTCAATATATGCATTTACCGGTCATGTGGATAAAGGAGCAAAGGGGTTGCTGATGGGGATGGCGAATGATGTTGGAGGGGGGGTTCGGAGCTAGGGCCACGGCGGCAGCTGCGGAGGGAGCTGCCGAATGGGATGTGATAATTTCGACGAAGGCGACGTGGAAAGCGTAGACGGGGCGACCAATGGCGAGGTTATGAATCTAGTAGCCGGGACCGTCATCACATTAGCCAACGAACATGCAACGTTGGGCTTTAGAGGATAGTTTTCTCCGTTGGGCGTCATTGATGCGAGGTAGGCCGAGCATCCAAAAGTCTTTTGATGGGATAGGTCTGCTTTTTTGTGCAAAAGCGTGTAGGGTACACCGCCGGTTCCTCTAGAGGCAGCATGGGTGGGCAACGGTTGCGGAGGTACACAGCGGTGCGCATGGCGAAGTCCCAATAAGAGGGTGGGGCGTTGCAGTGCCGCATCATGGTTGAAGCAGAGTCCACCCTGTTGTAAGTAATACCGTATACGTATTAGTTGCAGATAGCTAATGTAAGCTATTCTAGATATGATTAGTACATGTCTAGATCGGACATACCGATAAACTGTTTGACTCGGTACATAGCTGTCGCTAGGCTATAGCTCTAAGACTTCTGTTGTCCCGAAACCACGCCTGTAGGCTGGTTGTCGCCGTAACTGTTCCGTTTGCGGGACTGTGACTGTAACTACGTTTGCGTACGTTATCTTCCACACTAACTGTGTTTGCATGGTTCAATAGGTTATGGGCCCTCGCCTCACGTCACTCACGCGCGACAACCTGGTTCGGCGAGCTGCGATCGACAGCTCTCCCGCAGAAGGCAAGTTTCTTTAGACTCCTAGTACTTTCAACCTGTAGTCGGCGGTATCGCCAGTATAAACTGCGATTTTAAAACCCGCCACCACCCCTCTTAAGTCAGCCACCCGACGGAGATAGCCAGCCACCCACACCGACGCACTCGTCGTGTGTGGACATGGTGCACACATGTCCAAGCTGGAGAACGGGGGGGTGCACTGTCGGGTGAATACGCATCCACAGGTTGCACGCCAGCCGTAGCTTACCTTTCTTATTTTTATATTATCTTAGCGACTTAGCCGCCAGCGCAGCGCTCCACCTGTTCTGGCCTTGGCCTCGACTTGTGCCCCACACTGGGTGGAGGATACAGAGAAGGTGCTCTGAGACACCCCGGGGCTACATGCCGAGGGGTCGGCGGGCATCAGGCCGTCTCTTTGCATACCGCTGTTAGGCACGAGTCCGGCTAGCGGTTTTTACCGCTGCATGTTTTTTATCCAGCTCTTTCTTTTTCGCCCTCTGTCGAAATGGCGCAGAAAATCCCAACTGTTTCACCTGTTGCTTCCCCTGACCCAAGCTCTCAGCAGAGCACTGTCGACACTACTCAGGGTGTTCTCGAGCTGCTCCTTGTGCAACTGACGCGCATTGAAGCGTATCTCGACTCGCGGTCGGCCGCCATTGCTGCTCTTCCTGCTGCGGGTGCTATATCGCACCCCCATGTCGCTCAGCGCCGCCACGATGCTCACCTCGGACACTTTCAGGACAGCCACCACGTGCACACCCTCCCCCTGCTTGTGCATCCCCAGCCTGTCTACGCCCCACATGACGCACAGTCAGCCTTGTCTGCCGCTACCATTGAAGCCCATGTTGGCGACACCGCCGTCGCACAGCACCGTCCCGATGCGCACCGCGAGCTCTCGCGTCCCGAACTCGTAGGTGAACACTTGCAACCACCCCCCCAATACCCCCCCGCTGATTCTGCCCTACACCGCGACCCATCGCGTCACGAGATCGCGGTTGAACAAACCCCGCCACCCCCCCCTACCCCCCCGTTGGATATGCCCCTCACCACCCCATCCCTCTCATCCCGGAGGCGCCCTCTCACGGCGTCCCCCCTCCCGTGACCACCCGCATTCGTACGCCCCGCCGCCTCCCATGGCCGGCCGCTCTCCCTTTCCCGGTGGCCCACCTTTTCTCTTCCATGGACAGCATTCTTCCCCAGCCCAGCGTGGCGACCACACCCCCCGTGGCCGTCGTCGCCCCACCGTTGACCCCATAGTCATCGGGCGGCCGACACACGCAACCCCCGACTTTGACCCAGACGTCCACCCCAGTCTCTTGGGCAGCCCCCACTACGCCCCCGTCTGCACGCGCCCCGCTGTCTCCACGGTCTTGCGCATCCTTGGCTCCGCCCCAGCCTCACCCACGGAGGCACATTGGCGCGCCATGCAAAGGGTCCTCCGCTCCCTTCATGGCACCATCCACATGCGCCCGACGTTGGGGGGGGGGGGCTGGACCACAGCCTCCAACTCACAGGCTTTGCCGACGCTGACATGCTCACCAAACTCCTCCCAAGACCTGCACTGGCAAGACACCGAAGTGCGATCATTGGAGGACAAGACCCAATGCAACGCTTCATCCCGTAGCTACCTGCAGGGGGAGTGTTGTAAGTAATACCGTATACGTATTAGTTGCAGATAGTTATTGTAAGCTATTCTAGATATGATTAGTACACGTCTAGATCGGACATACCGATAAACTGTTTGACTCGGTACCTGTTAATTTTAGTTTCTATCCACCCGTGTCTAACTAGCCACCCGCCGTCACGTTGGGCAGGGATAGGGCAGTATGGGGTTGCTCTTAGGGCCAACCATAGGTCTAACACCTTAGCAACCAAGGTTGTAACATAGCCGAGGGTGGGCGGGCGGCTTGGTGGTCATCATGCCGACCCGTGGGTACGAGGGGGTGAGTGAAAATCGAACCACCCGAATGTCTTTGTAATTCAAATTATTCGCCGGCTGTCACGATCGACCCCACTACCCGACGACACTACCCAACAAGCGACCCCGACCACCTACAACGGCCGTTTGGCCCACCAAGAGTGAAAACCCGACTCCCTAGTGGTATTGAGCCATGCATGGGAGCGCTCTGTCGCCCCTTCACGCGTCGCCTCCGCCACTCGGGGTAGACACACGCAGGCCGATCCGGTGAGCGCGCTTTTTTTCTCTCTCCCTTTTTCGCGACCAGCACCTTCTCGTCCCCCCGATATCGACTTGTCCGGGTACCGCAACTCGACCAACAACGTAATAACTAACTCCACGTGCACCCTCGCTCTGCGATACAGCAGTGTATGTGCCATGTCTAGGCGTGCCAACCCCACCGTCGCCCCTTCCGATGCTGATCGCAACCTGTTCGACCCCGCCCGACCACGACGTACGACTCACCCTTTACCGTTTGCCGGGCTCAACAAGACCCATCGCCAACAACTATACGATCGTGGTGCTCATATCTGGAAGAATGAGCATGGCGTAGGCTATTTGGAGGCCAGTTTGCGTGCTGCCGAGGAGGTTGTAGTTAGTGTCCCGACATACTACAACAACTCCCTCAAGAACGGCATTTGGCGGCGCGTTTCCGCCCTATCAAAATTGCCGCCCGACATACTCGGGCCATAAAAAGGCGACGAGGAGAACGCAAACACTCTGGCACCCCACGACAGCCCATGCCACACCACCTACGAGGCTGCTGAACAACGTCCGCCGCTCAACCCCATCTCTGCTACCGCTGCTGTCCGTCGGGGTGTTGGCCGGAAAGGAAAATGTGGCAGGAAGAGGAAGGAAGACCGCGTGACGGTGGCGGAGGACAAGGAAAAAAGGACAAAGGGCGCTGGCAACCACAAGGATTACAGGGAGGCAGTCAAGAGTGTGCTCAGGCGGGTGGTAGAAAATGCAGTTGAATGTGACCAATCTGTGCGTGCTGCGGCGACTCAAGCTCAGACAACGCTATTTAAAGATTACAACATTACTATTAGTCACTCATGGTGCCGAGCACTGATCTCAACATCTATCAAGACCAGCATACCTGTTCCAACTCCCCAAAAGCATGGCGGTACTCTAATCCCACTCGCGATTGAAGAGCGTATCGCCAACGTTGTGCGCCGCGTCCGCAGCACAAAGCTCCCCGTTTTCCTTGACGATGTGATGGCATGGGCGACACACCTGATAAAAGGGACAGACTATGAGCAAAACTTTGATGGCACCCCTCCTTACACGGAGGGCAGCACCAGCCGCGCCACTGAAGTTCAACTTCTACTGTTGGGCGGGGGGTCTACGCCAACCACTTCAGAGCAGCAAGGCAAGCCACCTCCGATACCCTTTCCTCACCACCTGCAAGTGGAGGTGGACCGTGCCTCAGCTGGCCTATCCAACGTCAGCCGGCTTGCCACCATGAGCAGGGAAAAGATCATGGAGGCTTACCTTTGGCAAGGCGACGTCTTCAACAAGATGAAGACCGTCCTCCACCCGACCGCCGACGAGGGTGAAGCGGACGACGACAACGTGCACCCGAACGCCGACGAGGGGGAGGGCAAGAGCGGGCGGGTAACCGCAAAGAATATCTGGTCACGCCAAGGCAGCGCTACTGGCGAAGAGTCTATTGCGTTGAAACGCGCCCAAGATCTAGAGGAAAAACGCAAGGCAAGCGATAAGGCACAAAAAGAGGAGGCAAAAAACGCAAAAAGGCGCAAGGCGGTGGTCGAGGCTGTTACCCACGCCATCACCGTTCTTGAGACCATCGCCGCCCGTGGCCTCGGCACGGTTGATTCCCTTCAAGTAAAAGACTTGAAGGCACTGCTACAACACGACGACCCAGAAGCTCCGGAGGCTAAGGGAAGCAAGGCCGGCCTCAAAGGTAGGGTCCTCGCGTTGGCCAGCATGAACCAAGCGGTAGCTAGATTCGCGGCCGAGCGAGCGACTCTTGCGCCCGCCGTCCCCGCCGAGACACAGCAAGCGCCATGTACGGCCGCTCCCGCCGCCATCCACCCCGCCATGGCCGCCCCCGCTACCTTATCGCCCCCGGCAGACCTGTGCCCCCCACTGATGGGTGAAGTCTCCGTGAGTGCCCTTAGCGAGGCCCACCCTAACTAGCGTAATGGGCGAGGTCTGGGCGCTGCCCGGGTACATGTATAGGTATATTTTGCGCGGGGCGCGCGGCTAGTAATTAAAAAATTGTCACGTTCGACCGCCCTACACAGCCAATTTTCAGGGCCCTCACACGGGCTGGAAATACTACTGCATGCAGCACTACATTAAATGGGTACGTGAGGCATCTCACAAAGTATGCCCTGCTTGGGTATGGGACTCATTAGCGGGCAAGGACCTGACCTTTGGGTAGGTTTTGTAGTCCATCATGACGGCCCTGTGCTAGAAACTAAAATTAACAGGTACAGAGCTGTCGCTAGGCTACAGCTCTAACACTTCTGTTGTCCCGACACCACGCATGTAGGCTGGTTGTCGCCGTAACTGTTCCGTTTGCGGGACTGTGACTGTAACTACGTTTGCGTACGTTATCTTCCACACTAACTGTGTTTGCATGGTTCAATAGACCCGCGTGCCCCATTGGCGTTCCATTTTCGCAAGCAAGTGGTGATTATATGGTGTTATATACCGGTCCCAAAAACCCAGAGACTTGACCATTGAACGGCAAGAGGAGTCAAAAAAGTTTGGGTCGCAGTTAAACTTGATCGTGGGGGCAAATGGTGACGTACACTATCTGCGTGTGTGTGTGTGTGTGTGTGTGTGTGTGTGTGTGTGTGTGTGTGTGTGTGTGTGTGTGTGTGTGTGTGTGTGTGTGTGAGTGTGTACGAAAGTTGGGGGGGGCGATAATAAGGAATGATTACACTCTCGTGGTGACATTGAACGTCATCCCACCTTCAGCAAGTGCCTAAGACGTGCCTATCACAGGATACGCACACACTATGTGATGAGCACACGCCAACTTCAATTCTGAGCAATTAGATGATATCTAACGCTCAACGACTTGCCACTATCAGCATAACTATCCATTCAAGCGCATCATTTGCTGAGTCGTAGCAATCCTATCACGATAATACACGCTCAACAAAGAAACATAGCTTGAGTAGCAACTTGATTACTATACATTAGCATGTTGCTCAACACTCCCCTTGCTACTCAAGCGAGCCTATGATCTCATTGCACAACTTGTTGTCCCTTACACTCGCCAATGGCTTGGCTAGCACATCGCCAAGCATGTCCTTCGTCGCACAGTATCGGACCTCGATGTCTCCGGTCTCCACCTTTTACCGGCAAAAATGGTGCCTCACATCCATGTGCATGATACATCCGGCTGTCATGCTATTTTTTGCTGAGAGCAGTGCAACTTTGATACTCCCCCTTGATGGTGATGGTAGGACCGGGGTCTTGGTGCAGCTCATGAAGCATTTGCGTATAAAACAGTGCCTCTTTAGTAGCGGCGGTTTGTCCCATCTGTTCTGCCTCCGCTATCGACAACGCTATGGTTTGTTGGCGCTGACTCTTCCAACTCATAGTTGCACCGTTGAGCATGAACACATACCCCGTGCGAGAACGCCGCCCACCCACGTCACTCGCATAGTCGGAATCCGGCCATCCCACTAGTTTAGATGAAGGTGCAGCTCCATACACCAACATCGAATCTGCGGTTCCCTTTAGGTAGCAGAGCACCCTCTTGGGTTGCTCCCAATGTGACTGAGAAGGGTCGGACATGTATTTGCTAAGGTGCATGACGGTCATGGTGATGTCGGCCCGTGTGCTTACGGAAGCGTAGAGCAAGCTGCCAATCAAGCTTTGGTAAGATACCGAGCCGGGAGATAGCTTTGACGCCGGCGTCTCCTCCACACAATTGCTCAAAGCATCGACTGCCACGGGCGAGCCATGTTAGCACTAGCATCCCGTTGCCTTGTGCTTATGTACAAGGTAGCTATTTATCATCATAGTACTTAGTGTTATGCTATTGGCGGTACTCTATTCCCTATTCGTGGCGGTCGGCCGGCCCTGCCGGTGCCTTCGCCGGCCGCCATTTCTCTCCTTTTCACTTCTCTAGGCACCACATCCGGCCCCCTTGTGGGGGCGGCACGACCTACGTGTGACTGTCCGTTCCCGATTCCGACAGGATATGGGTCCTTTACCAAGTTGCACTAGAGAAGAGCGTGTGTAAAGCGCTCGGCGCCACGCTAGTCCTACCTACTTCCACGTAAAAAAGAGTATAGCTTGTGTAAAGCGCTCGGCGCCACGCTAGTAATTCGTCGTCCAATCGACACCACGCTTTGCCTTCGAGCTGTTTGTCCGCGACTGTCCTACCATCTCCCACGCAAAAAGGAGAAGAGCGTATGTAAAGCGCCCGGTGCCACGCTCGCCCCACGAAGCTTTCAGTCTCACCTAGCCTTCGACCTACCGATCACCGATGCTCTCGACCGGATCAGGTTGTTTAAAACCGAACCGCGAACATTCGGCCCGTGCGTACTTTAATTAGTACTGTTATTTTTTTTCCCGAGGCAACACCGCAATGCTCACCCAACTCAGCGAGGAGCTAACCTTTTCCACGGCGAAAGGGGGGAGTCAACACGAGTAGCGCCCGTCTATGCTTTTGCGTGTCTACACGCTCCTAACAATCTTGTTGGCTTTGCTTCTTCCTCGCCGGTCGCTCTCATGCGTCGGCTTATTCGCCCGTGGACAGCTTTCCCTGCTACATGTCATATTAGTATATTACGCAGTATATTTGGAACCGCTTCATATCGGTAACTCGCCGGTAGTGGCACGTTCATGTTAGGGCATGTCGCTACACCTACCCGGCCTGAGACACACGCTACAAGCATTACACCTTCGACCAAGATGGCACTTTCCTCGACGCAAGCTAGGACGACGTCAAGACTTTGGCTACATTGAGGGGGGATGTTAGCACTAGCATCCCATTGCCTAGTGCTTATGTGCAAGGTAGCTATTTGTCATCCTAGTACTTGATGTTATGCTATTGGCGGTACTCTATTCCCTATTACTGGCGGTCGGCCGGCCCTGCCGGTGCCTTCGCCGGCCGCCATCTCTCTCTTCTCACTTCTCTTGGCACCACACCCGCCCCCCGTGTGGGGGCGGCACGACCTACGTGTTCCTATCCGTTCCCGATTCCGACAGAGGGTCGAATGGCTTGCAGTCCTCCACGCTGAAGCCCTCTAGCATATCCAAACACACTCCCGTTGGCCAATCTTGATGGTGTGGCTGCCACGTTGACGCTCCATTGTCATGCCGAGCAACCAAGACACCGGGCCCATGTCTTGCACGTTGAACCTCATGCCGAAGGCCACTTTGAACTCAGCGATGAAGCTACCCGTTGCTCCGAAAATGATGTTGTTGTCCACGTACAAGGCCAAGACATAAAGCTCACCCGTCTTCCAAAAGACGTAAACTCCGGGATCCACCTTGGATTGGCTAAGACCATACTCTTATAGCCATGTTGTGATTGTCTTATTCCAGTTCCTAGGAGCTTGCTTGTGGCCATACAACGATTTTTTCGATAAGCATACCAACTCCTCTCCGTTGCTGCCGGAATGACGGAACCCCTCGGGCAGCGTCATTAATATTTTGTCTTCGACATTTGCCTCCAAAATTTCGGTCACCACATCAAGTTACACCACTTCCCAATCGTTGTGAACAACAAGTGCGAGCAAGGTCCAAAAATTGAAATTGAAATTGAAATTTGAAATTGTTTACAACATGTACCGGGTGAAACCGGCTGCTATCTCTAGGCCCTTCATGCCTTGCCATATTAGGTCTCATTTGACATGGGCTAGACCGTGAACCATTAATCCCAACCTCTCCACTGGCAGTAGCGATACCGTCTAAAACATACACGTAACCATGTATTTACAATTTTTTGATCTATACGTATCTTTTTGGATATCGTATGAAATTAAGAAAGGTCGCTAGTCTCCACGATGCGCGGCCTGCTCCTGCCGCTACGGGGACGCCGATCACCTAGGCTGGTCATCTTGAGCTGGTCGAGGCGGACATGCCTGACCTTTGCTCCTTTGCGACTCCGGTCGTGCCGGAGCTGGGGGGGGAAGGCAAGTGAAAAACACCCTCGCTCAGGTCGTCGTCGGTCCCTACTCGATCCTTGCACATCCCCGTCCGAGATATTAGTCGCTAATACAGTCGCAACTCGCCACCTAGCTAAGTCTTCTCTCCTCCTACGGGGGTTGGGAAGAGAAAATAACTAGGCTGGAGACGGTGCCCGGTTGGCTCTCCTGCCCCCGAGCTAGATTTCCTCATGTCCATTGTCCTTGAACCGTATGTTTCCATCACCTATTTGATCGCGTTGTGGCCGTCCATACCCCCCCCCCCCCCCGGTGGTTTACGTTATTAGGGGGCCGCTTGTATGAGGAATGTGCCGTTACGATAACCCTAGGCACAATGCATGAGGCAACTTGTCGATAACCGGGTACCGACTAGGGGAGGGGTTGGTAGAACACAGGGATCGAGGCGCCGTTCCTCAAAAGATGGTGGGTACGGGAATATTTCCCCAAAAACCCCCCGTACCGGGCTTTTCCGGCGGCGGGCGATCCTAAGGACCACCGCCGCCAGACCGTGCCGCTCCTCCTCCTCCGGGGGTAAAACTCCTATGCGTAAATCTGTAGGCGTTTTACCACATAACTGATTGACGTAACCCTTGATTAATATCCACACATGTCGAGAATTGGCAATTGTAAAATGAGGCTGAAAGAAGAGCTCCTTTGGTAGCAAATTGTCTCGATGAAGGTACATCTACTAACGAGACAAAATAATTGCTCGAAAAGGTAGCCAATGAGCCACGAAGCCATGACGTATAACATTTCGTGCTTGCTTTGAGTCTCTTTAAAAACACCGTCATGGTTAACGTCATCGCGAACGGCAACATCGACAAGTTCCTCGTTAGGCACGCCAATACCGGCAAGAAGCCAAGCTGTTTATGGTACGAAGATCATGATATAATACAAGCTTGATGACCGAGACTTTTGTATCTCCAACAAGGAATACCACGACAACGAAATTACAGGGACCAACGGATACCATGTCGATTCAAATAAGCATCGTCGAGCGAGCGAAGCAACCATCGAAAGCGTGTGAAGATCAAGACGCTCCGAAACCGATGTGGCGGTTTTGCATTTGAAAGCTAATAAAGGCTTGTAGTGTTGCTTGTCACTGCAAATGGGAGTACATATGGAGAGAGGTTTAGGATGTCTTCTTGTTTAGTGCTTAACATACGAATATAATCAAACAATGAATGTGTTACTGTGCATGTCACCTCCCTCCACGGCACTAAGCTTATTAAGTAGATCTCGCCTTACTTATTCATGCCTTGTCTTCCTCGTCCCTTGGTTCTCGTCCCTTGCCTAGGGATTTTCGTGACGGCTTGAACCGACAAGCGATGTAGCTTGTTTGTCTTGGGAAATCCTACCATAGCGTCATGTAGCAAGTTAGATTAAATGTGCGTACTTTGCGTACCGGGAGGTACTTGTAGTACATTGGTGTACACTGTCCTCGAGCTATGACAGTGGCGACGTAAGCCACAATACGTCCTTCCGATGGAAAAGTGCAAATCAAGTATGTAGCGAGTACATGTGTAATGTCATGTTATGTATCGTTACATGACAGTTCTCGTCACACAAACGACGCACAACATATCCCGGGGATGGAGAAAAATACCCCGTCACACTCTTGACTTTCGGAGAGGTTGGAATCGTTGGAATTGACGAAGGACGGTCTAATGGTCTATCCCGCCTAACTTGTAAGTCTCCTAGATGGCGTACATGGGAGGGCCCACGAACATGGGAGGGCCCACGTACATGGGAGGCGTACATGGGAGCGCCGCGTACATGGGAGGGCCCACGTACATGGGAGGGCCAACGGGCCTACATACAGTTGTCGGTGGCAACCGGTACATGTTGTAAATCATTTTCATTTTCATGTGCATTGCTAGTGAATGCCGTAGTGTGGGGGGTCAAGTCTACATGTCAGTGACGGGTAGTTAGAGTTTCCCTTTGTGCTTGTCTCTTACTTGTACTCATGGTAAAGCCGGTTCTTAGGTCAACTTAGCCACGATCCGCGAAAGATGGGATAATTGCTAGTGAATGCCCCGAAATAGTTTCACCTGCATGTGATGAGAAAAGCAACGTCCCCCACCCGTACCCCGGAGGCCTACGAAGATGGTGTGGCGGTTAGCCTTCTTCAGCTAAACGCTAGCACAAATCATTTCTAGTCTGTTCAGCTCTGTCGCTGCTTGATGTCAAAGCCAATGAGACGGGAGATGATGAGAGGATGTTTCATTGCTTATACTTTAGCAGTATATGTTGTAAGTGAACAAAGGAATTGTTAAATGGTTCTGTCACCTCCCTCTACTGCAATGGGCTTAAATATGTTTCTGCTTGGATAGTCTACGCCTGCTTGTCGTGCTTACGTGTCAGGCGTTAGGGCTCATCAACCGTCGTCAACTGTCTAGAGACGCGGCTCGGCTAGCATGCAGAATCACGACGCGGCTCCTTCTGCATCGGAAAACTCGCTTAGGCACGTCATCTGGCTAGTTAGATTAACTGTGCGTACATGTACGTACCAAGAGGTATTGGTCGTACAGTATGCATCAGAACCCTCGTGAATATTGCAGTAGCGACGTACCCACGTTGTACGTCCGTCCGATGGAGAAGCACGAATTGGAATTAGTAACGAGTACCTGTGCAATATCTTGCAATGTACTTTTGCATGACTGTACTCGTCACACTCGTACCCTCCCCCTCTTGACAGATTTTTGAGGCCGCCGCGAGGCAGACCTCCGTGGTCTAAGCTCCTTTACTGAAGCAGTTACTGGGACTCATGAATGCGCGCTGGGTAAGCGTGCATGAAGTCGATGTACGCATGAGTCTTGGCAAACTTGTACCATTGAGGCGTCTCCAAGAAATCTTGTAACGCTGTGGTCCGGTGCACTTCGTTCAACCGGTGCCAGACAGGTGGAATGTCGTCATCACTAAAGTGCGTCACCACAGGCAGCGCAATTTGGTCATCATTATTGGTGACCGTGTGATTAGTTTGGTGAGGGTAGCGACCACGGCGGTGTTGTCCTTGTGTAGGAGGACTTGGCGTCCCTTGAGTCGGGGGAGAAACGATTCGACGGCGTGACGAACTACTCGCAGTTCTCTACACGTGATGTTGCCGTCGGTCATGTTCGGTCAAGAAACCGCGGGCTTAGTAGTTCGGGTCGTCGTTCAGCACGGCACCCCACCCGTAGGATCTAGAGTCGGCGTGTTTTTCACCTGCCTTTCCCCCCTAGCTCCGGCACGACCGGAGTCGCACAGGAGCCGAGGTCAATTTCGACTCGACGTGCTCAAGCTGAACATCCTTGCTGATAAGCGACCTCGCAGCGGCTGGAGCAGGCCGCGTATCGTGGAGACTAGCGACATTTTATATTTCATACTATATCCAAAAAAATACGTATAGATCAGAAAATAATAAATACCTTGATACGGGTATGTTTTAGACGGTATCGTCACTGCCATTGGAGAGGTTGGGATTAGTGGTTCACGGTCTACCTCACGCTTCTAAGTCCAACATTTGTTAGGCATAGCACAGGGGGGGGGGCTAGAAACAGCAACCGGTTTTTACTGGTATTGTTGTAAACAATTTCATTTCAATTTCATTTCATTTCATTTCATAGAGTCGGCGTGGAGGTAGGCGGTTTCGGTAGGTTTGTAGATGGACCTGCCGTTGTTCTGCTTGGGAACATTTCGCCACCATTCGAGGTCGCGCCGTAGTTGATGCGTTACTCGGACGCGGCCTCCCCAGCCACAGCGTTTGGCGAGGACGTTGTGCAACTCGCGCAAAAAGAAGCGCGCATGAGCGATAGCGAGGTAGAGGAATTGAGCTTTTCCCGCAAAGGCCGCGAGTTTACGCGCCGGTAGCCAACGCGCGTTGGAGGCCGCTCGGCCGAATAGAGAGGAAGCATGTTGTGCAAGTTGGCGGAGCTTGTCCGGTGGGGCGCGGAACATGCCGAGGTTGAGGTCGACCGTTAGGCCCAAGTGGTAAGGCTAGGGATCAGCCATTGATGCATCGTCGATAGTATAATCATCACACGTTGATGGTGCCATCGATGTCATAGGTTGCGACATCGACATTGACACGATAGCAACATCGCAAGTATCAATGCCGTCAATTATCAAAACAGTTGGAACACATTGATTATCAAGGCCCGATGTATCGATATATCGTCCCAAATATCGATACATCGGCGATAACATCGGCTTGAATTGCCATCGATATCAGCATCCCAAAATGACAACACCATCAACATCGGCAATCTAAGATATCAATACTATCGACATCGACAAAATTCACTTGATCCCTAGCCTTACCAAGTGGTCTCCGAGTTGAGTAGGGTGTTGACGTCTTTCTTGGTGTTGCGATGTAGGCCTAGTAGTGTGAGCAAGGCTTCGACACGTTGTCGAAGGATAAGTGCAGCGTTGTAGGAGTCGGCTAGGAAGAGGAAGTCGTCCATGTAAGAGAGTAGATGGGTACCTCTCCACCGGGCGTTTCGAAGGAAACGTTTGGACGCGCGTCCGACGGTAGAAGTAGCCGCCGGTGAAAGTGGTGGGGGACGCCGGAGGTAGTTTGTGAACATATGGGTTAGTTTGCAAAAATAGTAGGCCGAGCCCGACCAGCCCATCGGGAGGCATGCGAGGCGCCATAGGGCGCCGCGGTAGTTGACCGTACAGTAATCGCGGTTTTCCTCCCAGATGCCGAGGGTGTAGTACCCACTGGTGAGGTCTAGGGAGACGAAGTAGTCGCCGGGGCGGGACAGGTGGCGGAGGTGTTTCATGGTCTCGCATGTCATCGTGAACTCGGAATAGTAGCGGATGAGCTCGCGCAGGTCGATGATTAGGCGCCACCGGTTGTGGCCGGGCTTTGGCACGTGAAACATATGGAAAACATAGCGCGGATTGTATGTGTTAATCCATGAACACACGGAATGGCATGAAGGGGGTTAGAACCGCTGCTTCCCGGAACGGAGCTCTACGCCTTATCCAAGTACCGCCAAAAGTCGGTACCCGATAGGAACATATTGTGCATATGAACCCATCGCATCGCATCGTGCACAGACGGCGAACACCTATAGCGAACACCTGTAGGTGGAGGGCCAAGACTCCCCCGGAGTCCACCGTACAGATGTGTCCATTGTCATGTCCACCATAGGGATCTCACAACACTCCCCCTTAATGGACATCATCTTATGAACTCCGGCCGGTGCCCTAATTGAAATTGTTTACAACATGTGCCGGGAAACTGGACCGACTGCTGTCTCTCGGGCCACTCTACTTTGCCATTCAGAACTTATTAGCAAGTTGGGCCCGGGTCTCTTCGACCATGTACACATGTCGACACACCTAGCTTCACAGTGTGTCGACGTTCCCCGGGAGTTAAAAAACTGTAAGCAACCGCAGCAATTGCTACAGCCCCCCCGGCCTAAGCAGTAACAGCGTAATAATTTTGTAATCAAGAATAACAGATCTGAAAATAAATCCACTTGTCGAGACGAAATGCAAAACTAAACTGCTGCTCGACCTTCACGATGCACGGCCCGCTCCCACCGAATCGGGGTGCCGATCGGCCTAGGCCGGTCGGCGTTCGGGAGGGACGACGGGCCAGCCTAATCTAGCTCCCGCGTGACTTCGGTCTTGCCGAAGGTAGGAGGGGAAAGGCTGGCAAAAAAACCCTCCTCTCGCGGTCGCTCGTCGATTCCGCCGCCTCATCCCGTAAACCCCGCCCCAAGGTCGTGTCGAGTCCACCGACGCGACGGTCCTCCTTGTCGAAGTCCCCCGTCACCTCGAGGACAAGTGGGGGGGACCTAGACACACAAACATAGAAAAACTGGGCGCTCTTGCCTCCGCGCCTAGATTTACCCCTCTCATTTCCTCGGTGTTTTCGCTATCTGGTACCCGGGTACCCGTCAGATAGTCCGGCCTCTGTCAGTACCCTCTCCCTTTGATCGCGCGTCCACCGAGCAGCCTGTGCTTGAGCGGGGACCTCCGCGCTCACCCGGGCCCACGTTCAAGGGATCATATGATCATTTAGGTCTGTCGGGGCATTGGGTGTCGAAGAGGGGGGGGGGAGAGGGCAGGTCACCGTAGTCGGATCCCGCGGGCCGCGGGCGCCCGGAAATTATGTAAAACCCATCGTGTCGCTCCTTCCGTCGCGACCGTCCTCCTTGCCGACCAAGCTTATTCCTCCCCCGGGGAGATGTAGTCTGTCGACGAGGCGGCTCGCTAGTGAGCGCCTTGCCATGGTGCTGCTTCCCAACTCGCTCGACGCCGGGTACGGACATTAGTTTAGTATCCGAAAAAGCCCTCCGTACATGGCTTTCCGGCGGCGGCTGATCCAGAGGATCTCCGCCGCCGCACTTAGCCGCTCCTCCGCCAGCGACCGGCCACCGGCCTATGCCTTGTCTTGCCTCACCCCTCGGGAAGGTTCGACTGGCACTGGGCTAGTCAACGGCTAGCGAGCGCCCTTTCCTAGCGCTGCTTCCCCACCAGCTCTGTTGGCCACCACCCGCTCCAACACCCGCCTCCCACCGCTGATCCGGCCGTACCCTCCTCGCCATCAAATGCTCATGTAGTACATGCCCCACCCCTCAAAGTAAGACAGTATTCATAAGTATATGTATGCGAAAAAACATATCGGACGGGGCGAGCGGGAGATCTTGGTGCCGGTGTCGCAAAGAATTATTTTTTATAAACGCCCTTTGTACATGGCTTTCCCGACAGCTGCTGATCCTGCGGATCGAGCTGTCGGCCCTCTTAGCCCCCTACCGCGCCATGCCTAGCACGGCTACGGGGTTTCTAGCGCCCACCACGGGGAGGTGAGGGGATGCCGTTGGGCCTGCGAGCGCACCCCCCTCCGGGGCCGCCGCCGCTACGCCGCCGGCGGGCGCCCCGGTGCCCTAGTAAACCCCGCAGTAAACGCGGAGGGCCCATAACATGTTAATCCATGAACACACGGAATGGCATGAAGGGGGTTAGAACCGCCGCTTCCCGGAACGGAGCTCTACGCCTTATCCAAGTACCGCCAAAAGTCGGTACCCGATAGCAACATATTGTGCATATGAACCCATCGCATCGCATCGTGCACACACTGCGAACACCTATAGCGAGCACCTATAGGTGGAGGGCCAAGACTCCCCCGGAGTCCAGCGTACAGATGTGTCCACCATAGGGATCTCACAAAAGTGTGAGCGTTTCCACGCTCTGCAAGCTTCGAAACGTGGGAGCTCCGAGTCGAGGAACTCGACTTGGGCTGGTGTGGCGTCCATCATAGAGGTGCCGCCATGGTTGAACGGGCGGGGCCGGATGCCGCGTTTAAACTTGACGCGGACTCCGTGGCGGATCCACTTAAGGACTTGGCCGCTCGCGCCGATGCGCTCCCACTCCCGCCATCTTCGTCGCACGCGATGTCGCATGAAGGGAGAAGAGGGGGAGCATGAATCAGCGCGGCGGGCCACATTATCAGTTCTTCGGTGGTGGCGGTGTGGTGTCGCCGGGCTTGGTGGAGAGTGATGCGCGTGCGGCTACTGCCGCCGCGGCTGCTCCCTTGCGTATGTTGGTAGCTGCTTTGCGGGCTTTGGAGTCCGGAACGGTGAGTTTATGTGGCGTGATCTTGGTGAACGCTGCGCCTGCATCAGCCTTGCTGGCGGCGTGTAGGCTGACTTCAAGCGTGCGGTCGACGAAAGCCTAGCGTAGCGCGTCCAATGGGCCGGATACCGCGGTAGGTCGCGGACAACATAAACGTTAATGTGCCAATTCGGCGAAGACGCGGTCCGCATCTATGCTCGCTTTTCCGCCCTTGGTGAGGCGGAGGAAGCCCAATTGAGTACGGGCGGCCTTCTCCGTCGCTGTGTGGGTGCGATGAGCCGCTTGGATGAGGGCAACCGCCGCCACCTGCTTTGTAGATAGAGGTGGGCCGTTTGACAGTGCGTCCATGCCCTCACTAATTGCCGCGTTGGCGCAGCTGTCGAAGAGTGCATAGTAATCAATGTGAAGGCACTCGTCGTAGGCGGCATGTGTGCGTTTGTCGCTTGGCGTGCGGGCCGTGTCGTCTGTGAGAGTCTAGAGACGTGGCTCCTCGACATCACGCGGGGGACGTTCGAGCCCGGCAAGGATGACTTCGCCGTAGGATGTGAAGTCGACGAACTCGGACGCGGAGGGTTCGGGTTCGTCGTCAAGCATGTCGATAGGTGGCTTATGGGGCGCCTTGCCGCCCTCCGTCGCTGGGGTCGCACCGGGGAGAATGGACTGATGTAGATATGTAGTAGCGGGTGTTGCTGCCAGTGATTGAAGTTGTGCGAGTAAGGCAACGTTAGCCGCCAAAAACTGCTCAGTGATTCGTTGTTCCGACGCCAACACTGCCGTACGAATCTGTTCGGCTGTGCGTTGCTCGATCGAAGTAGCGTGAGGGTCGGCCGCTGCGGCGGACGTGGAATGCTAAGGCTGCATGATGCGTGGTTGCGTAGATGAACGAGGGGAAGTGTCGCGTGACGCTCGAGTGCGCATGAGACGATGGTAAATTGACACCCTGCTCGACTACTATAGTCGGGACTGCAATCGCGCGAAGCCTAGATTGGCTGAGCACGAAAGCAAAGAGTTCCAGGCTCGTGGCTAGTTCCAGCTTATGAGGCGAGGGCTAGCTAGAGTTGACCGTTGGGGAAGTTGTTTGGTCGTTGGTTGCGTCTAACTACCATGGCAAGGTGGTTGCCTTGCATGTGCGAGGCGTTGTTACTAACGGTAACGGTAACCGCTAGGGTCACAGTCCCGTACATATGGGAGTTGGATATGCAAACCTCTAGTGCCTCGGTAGAATGGGTGGTACAGTCCGTGTACCACGAAAACGTGTGGTACGGACCGAAATATAAATTTAGATCCTTTGAATTAGATTTCGCTTAGGAGCGCGGCGCCGCTCCGTAAGTTGTGTCGCTCGCGGGTAAAGCTCATCCACTCACTGCGAAGGCAATCTCCTCAACATCTATCGACCAAAGTCGGTTCAAACTCTACTCCAAGTCTAGCGACGCGAATATTACGTAGCCAAGGGATATTAGCAGTTATGTGTGGCTAGGGGAGAGCAAGAAAGCAAAGACTGGGGTGGGATGGCGGTGTTTAGATGCGCAACGGCGGTGACATCGCTGCATTTTTTTAGTTTCTTTGCTTCGCTGCGACCGTCTCGGTCTGTGCAATTGGAGGCCACGGAAGGGGGGACCCAACACACCCGGCATGACAACACAGTGAAGACCGCCTGACGATGAAGCGGGCTTAACTAGCATGGACTTTGCTTTGTTATTTGTAGTTGTTCACTCTCAATCACCGGTAACGGGCGCGGCCGTCGCGAGTCGGCGTTTCCCGTGTCAGCAAATGCATCATTGGAAGAGGGGCTAGCCTACGGCACAAACTTTTTGCGTCGGTCGTGCGTGGTTACCGGCTATCCATAATGAGGAAAGCTAAGCTAATACCAAACATTTAGTAGTGAAATGGCAATGCCTGCCTCTTAGCCGGGTTGTGACTTTGTGGGAGGGGGAGAGCCATCGCGCGGGGATTTCGCTTTCGCGTACATCGTCATTTTGGCGAGTGTGCTTCTTCCGCGTTCTAGCGTCCCAACTGTATGTCGCTGGACATGTAACTATTCGGACGTCGTTCGCTAATTACAAAAGTTTTCGGGGAGCATGAGTGCACGCGCTGCCTCGATTGGAAAAGGTTGTAGGGGGGCGGGGGGGGGGCAACTGTTTCGAAGATGTTGAGCCACTACAGCCCCGCCGCCACCATCTCACGTGTGACTTCCCATGATATGTAACTTCGTAAGTCACAAGAGGCTACTATTTTCAACCCACCGCTGCTAATGTACTGCCAAATCTATGTCGAAGTAGCATTCTAGGCTTGTCGTTGCATACAATGTGACTGTGGACAAGCCGTATAGGACGGAAAAAGTGCGATGTTCTACCTTATGGAATAATAAAAAAATGTAAAAAAGTTCAAAAGAACTTTAAGTAGCCTTTCATTGACGCCCGAGACGAAGGAGCGCTCGACAACTGACTAGCACGCAACCCAACCAAACCAATCAGCAGGTCACGGAGAGGCTGTATTCGAGGCAAGTTATCGTTTTCCCCCGTTAGAAGCTAAAGTATGACCGGTTAGAGTCTATCGTACTGAGCTCGAAAGAGAGCCGACTTGACTGGTCTAACACTCTAACATCATACCGGCATAATCTCCCCAAGACTGTCCACAACTCGTGCCCGTTCGACGCACATACCAATCTATAGTTCCTAACTTGATAAAGGTGCGCTGCGCCGGAGCATAGTCCCTCCACACGGCCTTTGCTTGAGAAAATACTCTCGTCGACGAGCACTTGCAGAACGATGTCCCTGGTGCTAGCTGTCTAGACGGAAATCGACCTCCATGACCGCAACTGCACCCGATGAACGGGATTTCTTCGAAAAAGGGCTGACGTGGACATAAGGCACAATTTTAAACCGGCCACGCGATGCAGATCTCGGTTTGGAGGTTGTATGGAGTCTCCAAAGATGAGCCGTTTCTGTGGTACACGTACCACAAAAGTGGTACGTGTACCACTCATTCTCCCGAGGCGCTACATTTAAATCAATCCGACCATATATAGTCCACCGATGCGTGGGTCACTGCTTTTGCGGACCACTTGGCTCGATGCGGCGGAGATGCTTCGGTCCACACCGCTCACTCTTGGTTCTTGACGGCCCTTGCGGAAATCATCTCCGAGGCTCGTGGCGCACTCGGGGTTGGCGTTGAAGTTCTCAGAGATCCCACGATGTTAGTTCAACTCCCAAACGTCAACGACGGTCTCCCCGCGGATGTAGGTGTCTTGCACTATCACGGCATCCGAAGCTCAAAACTTGCCCTTGATGCCGTGGTTTCCGGTTTGTTCGGCGTTTCCAGGCCCCCGTCACCCGAAGTCGCTTTGCTCCGCCATGTTGAGAAGACCAAGTTCGAGAAGTACTCGGAAGGGGTGAGGAGTCGTCCCGCCATCCGTTTCATTCCCTTTGCAGTCACGGAATTTGGTACTCTCGGCGGTCACGCCACGGATTTCTTGACGGAGCTAGCCAAGCAGGCAGCCGCATCTAAAGGGATGCATGTGGGCAAGTTGTTGGCCTCCTGGCGTCGAAAGGTCTCTCTCGCCGTCCATGGTGCTCACGCGGACAACGTCTTGCGCGGTTTGTCCGCCGCTGCGGACGGCGTGGAGGCCGCTTCTTCCTCGGTTGGGATGCCTTCTCCTTCCACGGCGCTCTTCACCCCCGCCATGGGCCGCAAGCGTCCCCGTGCTTCCTCGAGCGGCGCGTGAGGCGCCGCTTGTCGCCTCCACGTGTTGCATTCTCGGCGTGGCCTAGGAGTTTCCTTTGTTTAATTTGCTAGCTTTGTGCACAATGTAGTGCTTTCCTTTTGCCGTGCTTTGGGTTCCGTGATCCTCTTGTCACTCTTGCCCTTTTGTTTCCCCTCCCACTTTCCCTTGCCGTGCCTTGCCCTCCCTCCTTTTGCCGTGCTTTGGATCCCACTTTCCCTGTCCGTGATGCTCATCTTGTTCTTCTTGTAACCGTTGCAAATATATAGTCCACTGCTACTACTACCTGTACCGTACCTATCTATATACCTGCATGCTAGTTTAATTGTATAGGCGCCTTTCGCAAACGCAGGACGAAATGCAGGACGAGATGAAATTCCGCTAACCTGTACAAAAACGTACTAAAACCGTTAAATTTCATCCCCTCCCACGCTGTCAAAATGCCTGTATTTCGCACTTGTAGGACGAGATTTGGGTGTAGGACGAGATCATAAATAACGCTCACGGGTACAGGCCAGAGCAAGTCGCGCACGCGTGATGGCGGCCGGAGAAGGGCAGTTTTGGTTCTTCGTCACAACACGTCGCAGGGACTCGAGCCCGAGTTTCATCCTCCTATAGTCGTGATATTTTCCAATGGTCGCATCTTGGTTTCAAGTTAAGCCACTATGAACCTTGCGGACTGTCGGGTCGCTGCTCCAAAAGCGCGGAGCCAAACGTGTGAAGGGATTCTTCCGAGCCGCATTGCTCACGTTGTCGTGCTAGAAACCATCGGACCCACTTGAGGAAGTCGAGAATGCATCTATGAATTGAGCTAAGTCCGGCTTAAACATGGCAAGGATGTCAGGGAGGCGGAGTCAAGCGTTTCGCTTACCGAGCAACACATAGTCCCTCTAGAGTTTCCCGCCGACATTATCGAGTCCATTTCAACTGTCCATCGCACAATTCGCTTGGGGTGAGTGACATGCACTGTCGCACAAAAATGGATGCATGTTCAGGTAAGAACTTCTGTGGAATGGGCGTATGGGTACATCAAGCAAAACTTCCCCTTCGTCAATGTTGTGGATTACATGACGATCGGCAATTCTAGAGTCCATGATTTCTACACCTGTGCCACTTTCCTTGCAAACTGTAGAACTCGCCTGCGTGGAAATGCCACGAGCTCATTCTTTGATACACCCCTCCCTCTCTTTAAGAGTACATACATTATTGCAAATTTGAGTAGATATGTAAACAAGAACCCCACTACATGCCCTTGCGTAGATGTGTGTATGCATGCATGCATGCATTGTGTGAATATATGTGTGTGTATGTGTGTGTGTGTCTGCTTGTGTGTGTGTGTGTGTGTGTGTGTGTGTGTTTCTTTGTATCTCTGTGCGTGCTTGTATACACATTTGCTTGTGCATGTGTGTGTGTGTGTGTGTGTGTGTGTGTGTGTGTGTGTGTCTGTGTGTTTGTGTCTGCATGTGTGTGTGTGTGTGTGTGTGTGTGTATTTCTTTGTGTCTCTGTGCGTGCTTGTATACGCATCTGCTTGTGCATGTGCATGCGTGTGTGTCTATGTGTGTCTATGTCTGCATGTGCGTGTGTGTGTGTGCGTGTGAGTGTGTGTGAGTGTATGTGTCTGCATGTGTGTTTGTGTGTGTGTGTGCGTGTGTCTGTGTGCGTGCTTGTATACGCATCTGATTTTGCATGTGTGTGTGTGTGTGTGTGTGTGTGTGTGTGTGTGTTTGTGTCTGCATGTGTGTATGTGTATGTGTGTGTGTGTTTCTTTGTGTCTCTTTGCGTGCTTGTATACGCATCTGCTTGTGCATGTGTGTGTGTGGCTTTGTGTGTCTATGTCTGCATGTGCGTGTGTCTGTGTGCGTGTGAGTGTATGTGAGTGTATGTGTCTGCATGTGTGTGTGTGTGTGTGTGTGTGTGTGTGTGTGTGTGTGTGTGTGTGTGTGTGTGTGTGTGTCTGTCTGTCTGTTTGTGTCTGTGCGTGCTTGTATACGCATCTGATTGTGCATGTGTGTGTTTTGTGTCTGTGTGTTTGTGTCTGCATGTGTGTGTCTTTGTGTCTCTGTGCGTGCTTGTATACGCATCTGCTTGTTCATGTGCATGTGTGTGTGTCTATGTGTGTCTGTGTCTGCATGTGTCTGTGTGCGTGTGAGTGTATGTGTCTGTCTGTTTGTGTCTGTGCGTGCTTGTATACGCATCTGCTTGTGCATGTGTGTGTGTGTGTGTGTGTGTGTGTGTGTGTGTGTGTGTGTGTGTGTGTGTGTTTCTTATGTATGTGCGTGCTTGTATACGCATCTGCTTGTCTGATATCGCAGAGCCTCTCGGAAGGGGAATGCATATAATTACGCGGTCTTTTACAGCATTAAACCACGCTAGCTTTATCTTGTAGTCCACTCCGTCCAACACCCATCCACTCGAGGCGTCATTCCAATTTGCACCCAAGGTCTCGATAATAGCCCGATGGACGCGAGGGAGCGACGCTAGGGGAAGACGCTTTGAGCACCACATGATGTTACTCAAGCGTGAATCGCCCAGATAAGCCGAAGCCACGCCACTTTTCTCATCTATGATCGCATGGTATTTGGTTACAAGGGATTCGCGGGGGACAGGCACGGTCTGCACCAGTTTTAAGCCTAAACCGACTACATCGACGGAATCAAGCGCTTCCCCGTTAAGCGGATTCGCCGCCGCCTGGCGTGCACATGTTAGTGCAAGGGTTGCCGCGCCGACACCCTCTACTCCTTCTACCTCCGCCACATCTGCGGTTGCATGAGACTTCGGGGTTGGGGTGTTGCCGGAGTCACTCACGATGCTCGCATGGGAGGCTCGGGGATTGCTGTTCGGGGTGGTGGTCTCTCTACCCCCGCCATTACTCTCGCTTCGCTCTTCACTTTCCAGCTCCAAGCTGCGTCCACCGCCTGAAAGACGCCTCATTGCGTTCGCAAGCCTACCGAGTATCCCAAAATTAGGCGAGTCCGCCGTTGTGCTAGCTTTGGTTTTCGACACCCAAGTGACAGCACGCGCGATGACCTCTAACAGGAAACTCGAGCGAGCATCTTGCGGGAGGTTCCAACGGAAGGTTCAAGAAGTTAAGATATAATATACTAGTTTCTGTCCTATGCCCGTAGGACCAGATAGCCGATTTTTGCCGATTTCATCCTATCCTGCGACTGAGGCGTAGGACGGAATGGTACGGATGGGAAAGTAGAAGTACGTTGGCCGAAATTGCTTTTGTACGTTTTTGTACAGGTTAGCGATTTATCTCGTCCTACGGCTCGTCCTACGTTTGCGAAAGGCGCGTATTGGTACTCGCAGTGGTACCTTTCTTGCCGCTGTAGTTCGGGAGGTTCTGTATTCTGCACCTCCGCAGCAGGGAAACATGGTAGTGGCTTTCGTTGTTGCTTCTCCAACGCCGACTGCTCGTTTCAAACTGCTGCTCGACGGTAGAGCATGGCCGATAATACAGGAATTCAACGAGCCGCCGTGCCGCGTGGCGACTGTGAGGGCGCCGGCGGGTCCGTTACAGCAGGAACATGTACCACCACGAACGTACACGCGCCTGTTGACGACCAGGTCGCCAGAAGCAGTAACCCCGCCGCGACGACACAGCAAGAACAGCCGCCCCCGCCGCCTCCCATCGCTAGCTCAGTCCCTGGATCGAACCCACAGGGAATTTACCAGGATCCCCCGTCTTCCAGTTTGCCACGCGATGGCAACGGCACGACATCCTTACCGGCAAGCGGCCCAGAAGTTCCCCCCACCGAGCTCGCTGGGGATGACGACCCAGGCGCTTCCACCGTCGCCAACGAAGAAGTGACGGCTCCCTCAACCACCGAGGCGACACCCGCCGACGTTTGTATAACACACGGGTTGAATGATGCTCCGGAAGCACAGCCCCCGGTGGCGCCTGCCGTAACTCCTGTCGAACACGGATCCAATGCACCCACGGAAGCGCAGCCCTCCGGCGCACCTTCGGCCGTCGTCGAACCCGGCTCGGCCACCGTCGCGTTGGAGCTGCAAGAGGCCGACTTGGCCACACCGAGCCCAGCCTCCGGTCTGGCACAGCAGCCCGCCATACAGGCGTGCCTGAGTACCGTCGGTATGCAGCCATCAGCCCAGGGTGACCCGGTAATAGCTGCTCACGCTACTGCTACCGCTTCGCCACCGCCCGTCGGCGAAGCTGCTGCGCGCACGACGGCAGCAGCGACCGAAGCGGAGCCGGCCGCAGCCCTCTCTGCACGAGCTGCAGAGGCAGTCGCGGCCTCGCCTGCTGCGTCTACCCCACTTGCACCTCAAGTGGTATCCACAGCCGGGGCTCCTGAACCTCTTCCGGGTGCTGGTTTGAGTGAGGGCGCAACGGAAGTGGTGGGTGCGCGGGCGGAGACAGCGGGCCCACACACCGACACACCACTCTTGGCGAGCTCTGCGACAGTGGAAGCAGCTGCAGAAACTGGCTCATCTTTGGCGCCACCAAGTGTGCCTAACACGGCTACCCTTGTCCCCCCGTCCCTGCCCCCCGCTCAGCCTACCCAACCGCCTCCCTTAACAGCAGAGGTGAAAGCTGAGACGGGCGCTGGTCAGACAGGTAATGACGTGGAGCAGCGCGATGGGGGGCAGGGGGGTGTAAAGGAGGAGAAGGCTGAGGGTGGAGTGTCAGGATCGAAGGAGGAGGGCAAAGGATGGGGAAAGGGGCTAGAGAAGTGGGTGGCGACGGCGTCACGGAAACGTGCGCTGGTTGAGGAGGCGGACGCGCTGATGCAGCCTCGCTACAGTGTGAGGCAGACGGTGCAGGAGGTGTTGGAGAGGATGGGGGTGCAGTCGGGGAAGGATGGTGGGGGCAAGGAGGAGGAGTCACCCACCGTTCTGGCGTCATCGGGTGTGTCGGGGCGCCATCCACCAGGGCAGCCGCTGATCCCCGTTTATGTGGGGACGGAAAAAGATCAGGCGCTTATCCGAGAGCAGTTTCTCTGGTAGGGCTACTTTTATTTCCAGAATGAGACCCCCCCCCCCCCCCCCCCCCCTCTCCAAGCAGAGCTGGTCATTCTCGCTGTGGCTACGTTGTTACTGGGGAGGTATTGAGCTGCGCCTGATCGGTGTTTGCACAGGCGCGTGAATGATACGCAATCCTACCCACAGTTGGCCGCGCAGCGGCTGTCTCGAGAGATCGGACTGCCCACCTCCTTTGAGCGCATTGTGGAGGATTCAATCAACGCGGGGCTGAAGCAAATTCGGTACGTCTGTCCTTGTGTCCTTCAGTTTGTGCTGCTGCGCATTCATGAACCCTGATATGCACTATGCGATGTAACTTTGTGTGTGTGTGTGTGTGTGTGTGTGTGTGTGTGTGTGTGTGTGTGTGTGTGTGTGTGTGTGTGTGTGTGTGTGTGTGTGTGTGTGAGAGAGAGAGAGAGGTCGAGAGTGTGTATGCGTGTGCGTATCTATGTCTGCGCATGTCTGTGTACCTCTGCGTGTCTGTGCTTTAAGTGAGAGAAGGAAAGAGACAGAGAGGGAGAGAAAGACAGAGCGAGAGAGAGAGAGAGAGAGAGAGAGAGAGAGAGAGAGAGAGAGAGAGAGAGAGAGAGAGAGAGAGAGAGCGAGAGAGAAAGAAAGAGCGAGAGAGAAAGAGTTTGGCTCTTTTTTGTGTGCATGAGCACCTTAGTTTATTTGCTACGCTCTGATGTGTGTGTGTGTGTGTGTGTGTCTGAAGTTGCAACTCCTTGTGTCAGTATGCATGTGCATGCGAGTAACAAACTGTGGGTGAATAATTTTGTGTGCTGTGGACGGGACTGAATGTTTGTGATACATTTGAGTGCGTGCAAGTGGGCATTGTGCTCTCGATATAATGGAGCACTAACGTTGCGTGAGTGCGTGTGTGGATTAAGAAGCTTGCTTATTTATCTGGAGGGGTGTGGAGAGGGAAGACGAGAGTAGTGTGCGGCTTTATCTGAATCACACATGTTGTCACAGGGCCTCTTCCATCCCAGCCGATGTCATTAACAGCGGGGCGCAGCATCTGGTGGAAATTGAGGTAAAACTTCAGTCCGTCGTCTGAACGGCTTGTCAGGAAAGATTCAAGCGGTGCCTGTGTGTGTGTGTGTGTGTGTGTGTGTGTGTGTGTGTGTGTGTGTGTGTGTGTGTGTGTGTGTGTGTGTGTGTGTGTGTGTGTGTGTGTATGTGTGTGTGTGTGTGTGTGTGTGTGTGTGTGTGTGTGTGTGCGTGTGTGTGTGTATGTGTGACTTGACGGTTTCTTCTCTGTGTCTTACCGAATGCAGTTAAGCATCAAGGTTGGGCGCACCACCTTTAAAGACAAGATATTGTGGGACCTACTCGACCCATTGAACATGCCGGAGGTGACCTTGCCAGCCTCTGTGATGTGCTTATCCTTTGCTTTTAACCCTACCACAAACATACGGCCCCTGAAGTCACTGCCACTGCTGCAGACGTACGCTCACACGGTTTGTGAGGACTTGAAGCTGGGCACATCTATGTATGAGGCCATCAATAAGCAGCTCCATGAGCAGGTGGGCTTACTCCTCGGCATGTGAACTGGGTTAAATGTTTCGCGAGAGCGTGTGCTTTTGTCTCATGCAGCACACTGGATAAAGTGTTTGCTTGTGTGTTTTCATGGCTGGTTATCAGATTGAGCTGAAACTGAAGGAGTGGGTTGAGGGAAGGAGGCAGGGGAAGGCGCCCCCCGGGATCCAGCTCCCAGAGAAGCGCGCTCGGCTGTCTGAAGATGAGGCAGCGCAGTGGGCTCCTGTCGTGACACGGGAAGCGAAGAAGAGCGAGGCGGCGAAAGCCGATGGCAGCGCAGAGAAGGAGAGGGAGGGAGAAGGGTTGCCACCGGAGGCAGTTGTGACGTTTGACAGTGGAGATCCGGTGCGCCTGCGGAAGGCAGGAGGCGCTGAGCATGAAGGGAGTGATGACGATGAAGAGGAGGAGGAGGGGGTTGGGAGAGGGGATGCAGGTGGTGGTGATGACGCGGTGAGCGATGGGGGCGTGTTGGGTGGGGCGGACGCGGAAGAGGAAGAGGACGAAGAGGAGGAGGAGGTTGAAGACGGGGGATCTGATGGAGGCAATGATCGGCGGGCAAGGACTATGGGTGATGCTAGAGAGGAGGAGGATAGGGATGGGGACGAGGAGGATGAGGAGGGGGGAAGCGAGGAAGAGGAAGAGGAAGAAGGGGATGATGAGGAGGAGGAGGAGGAAGAGGATGATGCGATGGATGAGGACGATGAGGAGTCGGATTAACACGACGAGATTGGGATCTTTATGTTTGTTAGTAACGCTCCATTGCGTCCGTACTCCTACTGCTGCCGTCATGTTTTGATGAACATACACATCGAAGACACATACCCCCTCAATCGTTCAGTGGCTCTCTTTCTCTGATCTTCAAGCGGGTGTCCATGGATTGTCCTGCATAGGCGGTTGTCTGGCATCAAACTGAAGGACGGTTGTCGTTGAACGCAATGATATAT
>JAPMLY010000057.1:5000-52500 GCA_026401115.1 Tetraselmis chui | reverse complement strand
CCCACGGCGAGAAAGGGGGAGTCAACACGAGCGCCCGTCTATGTTTTTTGCGTGCCTACACGCTCCTAACGGCCTTGTTGGCCGTGCTTCTTCCTCGCCGGTCGCTCTCATGCGTCGGCTAATTCCCCCGTGGACAGTTTTTCCCGCTACATGTCAGAATAGTACATTACACAGTACATTTGGAACTGCTTCATATCGGCAACTCGCCGGTAGCGGCACGTTCTTGTGAGCGCATGTCGCTACACCTACCCGGCCGGAGACACACGCTACAAGCACTACACCTTCTACCAAGATGACACCTTCCTCAACGCAAGCTAGGACGACGTCAAGACCTCGGCTACCTTGAGGGGGGGTGTTAGCACTAGCATCCCGTTGCATAGTACTTATGTACAAGGTAGCTATTTGTCATTCTAGTACTTAGTGTTATGCTATTAGCGGTACTCTATTCCCTATTAGTGGCGGTCGGCCGGCCTTGCCGGTGCCTTCGCCGGCCGCCATCTCTCTCCTCACACTTCTCTAGTCACCACAGCCGACCCCCTTGTGGGGCCGGCACGACCTCCGTGTAACTATCCGTTCCCAACTCTAACAATACTGCGTAGCGATATTGCGTAGCGATTATTGCCAGCTATAGGGGGGAAGAGCCCCGCGCGACGCGATAAGCGGGGTGTACTGTGTAATGTACTGGGCGTTAGAGCCGTGTACCTCCTCCCGGTACACGGCTCTGGCGAAGAGGAACACGGCTTGAGGCTCAAGCCGTGTTCCATTTCCTCAGAGCCGTGTTCCTATTTGGCCGGTACACGGCTCGCGAGCCGTGTACCGTAATCGGAATACTAGTAAAAGCGATATTTTTGGTACAGGGCTCGCGAGCCGTGTACCATTTTCTTATTGGAATAAAGGCTTAATACGCAGAAGGTCGCGGGTTCGATACCCGGTGAGTCCGATCATTGTATGTAGGCGTGTCACGGCCCGGGAAGAACCCCCACCTTCCACACCAAGCACCCGGTGCACCGCCAACATGTGGTAATCAGCGGGATGACGGAAGCTAGACTCATGCGGAGCAAAGAGCATAGCCAAAGCCCCACGCCCATTTCCCGAAACAACGCACATGTAATCCGGAAGGGGCGGGGGGGGGGGGGGCAAAAGGCCAGGATATCGAGGAAAGCACCGGCTTTAAGAGTGCGCGAAACACCGCGTTGAAGGTGCCCCTTTCGTGTCACGGGAACGGGTGAGAAGATCGGGACTGAGTTGGAATTTGTAATTCAGTCAAACGCGGAACCAACACATCCGGAGAGGCTGCAAGTGATAAGGCAAACCCAACATCATTACCCAAATACACCAAAAGATCTTGGTGAGGGTAGGGGCGAGAATTGCGATGCCATTGCCTGAAAACCCACCCACACTGGAGGTAGTGGCATAGGACGCGCGCAAACGTGCAATAGTTTTGATTTTGTCTATGAATTCTTGCTTGGCCACGACAGAGTCTTGAAGCCAAGAATAGACGTAGTTGACATTGTGGGGGTCCGTCCGACATTGAGAAGTCCATCACCAGTGGAGCGCTTAGGGTACGAGTACCCGTAACGATGGGAACCAGCTCCCGGATGTCATCAACAAGGGCACGGAAAATATCATGGGGTAGCATACACGAGAACTTTTCGGGTTGTACTTGCGCATATACTTTTCCCAACTCCTCCGTAGCAACACGATATACCGTCGGGACGAACGCAATATTACTCACATAATTCCCAACATTAGAGAAGGCATGTCTCGCCGTGGAATCACGGCAACGCTCCCCAATATCCCGGAGGGAGAAACTGAGCTTTAAGTTGAATAAAAGCGGGCCAAAAGAATAAACTTGTCGTACTCCCGTACATGGCTAGCGATTCCGTCGGGTCGAAATAGTAGACGGCAGAGTCCCATCAATAGATAATCTCGACCATAGGTATAATGAGGTGAAGGGCATGGCATCCGTACGATTCGGCACGGAAACTACGGCGGGAAGTATTATTGAAGGCATTCTCGAGGGTCAAGCTTAGCATGCTGTTGCAATTTGGGAGCGCTTGAAAGGCCAATACGGATAGTATGTATCGCTCATTCGATACCGGCTCTTGTGAAAATATAGCGTTGTACGAGCTCCAAGTGAAATGCAGCCGCGATAGCGCCACGTGCGATGGCGTGGCAATGAGCCATCCGCGATAGAACACTATCTGCCGCAAGTAAGTGGGCGGACCTTAGGAAGGTCGCCACGCATGCGGGTGATACTCAGGTCGATCCTTGCTTGTTTTTGAAGAGCCCAACCAACCTTAAAAACTCGCCAAAAAGTCGGCAACAACATCATGTACGTCCCCAGCTGAGTAACGGTTCACCCACGCACGCTGGACCAAAGTATTCATGCCACGTAAATGTCCCGAACGCCATCCGTTGACATGTGGAGCTGATAGATAGGCGGGGTTCTTTCCATAGGACCCTGAGCAAAGTGTCATTCCGCACGCGCAAGCAACCTTTGTCGTCATGGTAAGGAGAGGAGGCAGTGTCGGCGGAGAGAGGTGGTCATGGATGTTGCAGTTACGATGAACTGAGGGTACGGGGCATAGTGTGCCGCCGGCGGAGGGTGTAAGCGTCGATCGCTACATCCGGATCTTCAACCACGCTGAAGTCGTCGGTACCGTCAAGGGCTATGCGGGCACGACAAAGTTGGCATGCTTTGACTTATTCTCGGGCTCGGCGGTAGGCAGCCCGCTGAGGGAGCTCTATGGTCTGCATGAAAGTCGTTATTGTTTATTGTTGCCGCTAGTTATGACGGTTTCGCCTTCGCCGGGAACCTCCGCGGCCTCGCACGACCTTGACCAACGGAACGATCGACGTGACCCATGCAGGGGCATTAGGGTACGCTCGACGCAGCTCACTACCGTCTCAAGTTTCACGCATGATGGTGTCGGCGCCAGACATGCCGTCTTCACCGTCCGCCGAGAACCAAACGCGCGTACTCGGCGGTGAACAATCAGGGAGCGGACACGTGACGGGCAGCGGACGCAGCCGGATTTTAATTCATTATGAGGATAGGATGAATAATTTTGCACTGCCCAACGCCGTTCAGGAGGGCAGTGCTGACGCTGTGGCATGCCTTCCTGTTCCTCGGGCTTAGGCTTTTCCCTCTTTTCTTCTGTTTGCCTGGTGGCCGCCACCGCGTTTTTTGTAAGAGGTTGTATAAATGAATTTGCACGGCTTTTAAGTACGGGTACTGGAAATAACGTGCAGCTGCTTGCCGCCAGCCAAGCGCAAGCAAGCAGCAGCGGATACATAGATACAGTACACAACAACTACAGGTACCCGTACCAGTACTGGTACTGGAAATTGTAGTTCTGGCGGTGCTGAGGCAACGGTAAATTTCGGACACGCGTGCCTCGCCCCGCACTCCCGCAACAGCACAGCCGCGCCCTCGCTACTTGTCCCACCTTGGCCAGCCAATACTCTCGTAATATCAGTAAGACCGCTGCATTAAGTGTCGATGGTAGCAAGAGTGAGCGGTGAGAGCTGCCGATACAGAGCAAAGCGTAGGGGGGCGCTACTTGAAACGGAGACAATCTGATACGTAACGGATACGACTGCGAGTGCCATATCCGTTCTCGAAACGACGGAATAAGCATATAATCCCGCTAGCGTAATCCCGCCCGGACACCTTCCGTAAAGCTGCCCCTGGCCGAACTCGACGTAGCTTGACCAGGGCCGCACTCGCCATGGGAAATACTTGCTGTGGCAGTGAAAGAAGGCCAGATACGGCCCAGGGACACAACCGTCTGTCCAAGAAGCTGTCGCAGCGGAAGGCCAACTATGCCGCGACGGGGATCGTTCCGCTGCGCGACGCGCGACTGGAGACGTTGCCACCCTTCGTGGAGGAGCTAGGCGGCAAGGTGAAAACGCTGGACTGCACAAACAACCGCCTCGCTGAACTTCCATCCACCATCGAGGCAAACATCAACCTGGTCCGCCTCGTGCTGGCGCGCAACCTGCTCACCTCGCTGCCCTTGGAGGTCTACACACTGTCTAACCTCAAGGTATGCCCTCACGCCTTAGTATTCCAACCCTACATAGTTTTGAATTAGGGCTTTAGGGTTTATGTTATTATCACTTGCTTTTGGTGAAGGTCACATTATTATGGGTGCCAGTGATGACCAGCGCCAGCCATTTTTTTCCGAACCTCCTCGTCCTCAGGTGCTCAACCTTGATGGGAACAAGCTGATGGCATTGCCGGCGGGCATCAGCGGTCTTCAGCGCTTGGACACGCTGAGCGTGAGCAGCAACGTGTTGCACGGGCTGCCAGAGGAGTTGGGGCAGCTACCCAGCCTGAAGACACTCCACTGCGCGCAGAACAAGCTGAAGGCGTTGCCTGCCTCCCTGGGGCACTGCACCGCGCTGGAGGAGCTCAATGCAGGCGATAACTTCCTCACCGACATCCCTTCAGAGTTTCAGGCGCTCGTGCGGCTGAAGCTGGCGGTACTGGACGGCAATCGCATCGAGGCCGTCCCGCCTGGCGTGCTAATGCAGTGCACGGCCTTGCAGACGCTGTCGCTGCACAATAACCCCATCTCCGCGGATGCGCTGGAGGCGACGGAGGGGTACAAAGACTTTGAGGAGCGGCGGCGGACCAAGTTTGACAAACAGATCGCGCACGGCGTACTGCTGGGGGCGGCGGGGCTGGATGAGGGGGTGGACCGAGCCACCACGCGGCAGTAACGATCGAGGACAGAGAGATGGCCCACAGACAGGATTAATCCTACTTGCCCTTTCCTTATGAGACATTGTAAAATTAGTTAAGACGTAACGCATTCCATGGCCTTTCCGCTGCGCCGCACTCACTTCATTGGGTTTTAGACAGTACAATCGGCGACAAAGGTTTGCGCAGATGGCATAGTGGGCAAGTGACGTGGGAGGAGCTTTGCACGTGTGGCCTGGTGGCGCTGCAAGTGTGGGTGGTCAGAGGATATGTCAGGCAACGTTGAAGACTGAAGAAGGGAAATAATACTTTGGCAGCTGGTGCTGAGATTGGCACGGCCGCCCTCGCGTGCGGAGGGTCGTTGGGCTTTATTTCCGTCGTTCTTCACTGTGTCGGCGGGCGTGTGGGTAGTCCCAACGCAACGCAGCCATGGTGTGATGCCTGAGGTCCAGAGGGGAGCCGGGGGATTGGGGGAGGGGGGGGTGGGGGGGCTGGTTTCGCAGCGCTCAGCCCGACGACTCGGCCTGCCTCGCGATCATCTGCTGTTTGATCTGCTGCGCAAGGCTGTTACGCAGCTCCGCACGCTTGGCGTCCATAATTTCGTCCTTCGTGGCAGGCACGCTCGCAGGCTTGGGGGCCTGTGGGGGGAGGGGAAATGGCAAATATACAGACGAGTGGGCTAAGGGGTGACGAAGGAAATTAAGCTATGTAGCCATTGCAAGGGTGTCTTTGGAGAAACTGTTATGGGTTTGCGTGTGCAAATGGGGGAAGCGCGGATATGGGGATTAATCTAACCACACATGCCTCGATAGGGGACAAGGAGCATGTGGGAGTAGGGTACATCCCACATTGAGGGCGCGAATAAGAGAAAATCGACATAAGTCTTGTGGTTTTCGAGGGGGGAGGGGGGGGGGGGGGGACAATAACATCGAGATCATGGAGAGAGAGGGGCTCACAACCAAAAGAGAGGGTGCGGGTGGAGGTCACCTTCTTATGCTCCTCCAGGTACTCTTCCATCTCCAGCTCCCGCTTCTTCTTCTGAATCAAGAGCAGATGCTCACGCTGCTGCTTGAGATACGCCTCACGCCGCTGCCTCTCGATCTCGCTCACCTGTCCGCCACACCACATCGGCATCGTCATCACCATCATCGACAGTTGCACATCTAACTGCCCCCTATGACATACTTCAGCGCATGCGAGACCGCGTCCACCTCCCCCCCCCCAACCCCACCTCCCCCCCCCCACATGTACACACCTGCCCAGTGGTCTGCGCCAAGTCTTCAGCCTTCTTCTGTAAGGAGCTCCTTCGCTGAAGGAGCATGTCCTAAACAAGGGACAGCGGTGCGAAGGACGGGGGTCATAGACAAAAGAAGAAGACTGCAAAGAGTTGTTTGGCGTCGGCACAGCTTCTCTTTCCGCGCACCTTTTGCGCCTTCGCGGCTTCCTCCGCTGCCGCGCGAATAGCGGCGTGGTCCACCGCGCCTTTGCTGCTCATATACCCGGCTCCCACGTTGCCACGAAGTGAGGGAGAGGCCGGCGCACCACTCGCGCCAACTGCGGGCAATGAATCCGGTGAAGGCAGCCCGAGGCCACTGCGAAATGCACAACCCCTTCCTCAGCTTCCCACTCTTGAAAATAATAAGCATACACACACGCACACCACAATCATCAAGGTCACATCTCACCAGAAAACGTATCCTGAAAACAAAATTTGACTAGTCCTTGCTGTTTACCGAATTGTTGGAAAGGGGCTACCCCACCTCCCCTACAAAAAACGAAATTTATGACCAGCTGCCATCCCTCACCAGATGTCTGGAAACGGACAAATCAAAGAGGGGGGGGGGCGTAGAAGAACCTACAGGTGAGAGGCGGGCGTAGTAGCCGGGGGGGTGAACGCTGCACTGGACCCGCCATCGGTGTAACCCGAAGCCATTGCTTTTGGCTTGATCGCGCCCAGAGGGGCAGCGGCAGATGTATTTGCGGCGGCGGGCTTCGGTGCTGCCGTAACAACGGATTTGGGGGAAGCGACCGCAGGGGCATCGGGTGCTGCTGCGGCTGGGGTTGGGACTGAGGGTGAGGGGGCTGCCATTGCAGGGGGAGCAGGCACTGAGGGCGGAGCGGCGGGAGTGGTTCCGGTGGGTTCGGTCGCCTCGCCGATGGACTCAATGTGCTGCTTCTTGTGTTCCTGCTCCAGTGCGAACGACAGCGCCAGCGCCTGCTCCAGTTCTGCCCTTTCCTGATAATCCCAGCCAGCACACGGCTGTCAATAGCCCTTCCAGCATCAAATATACTACAATACACACACACACACACACACACACACACACGCGCGCGCGCGCGCCTAAATATATATATGCATACATACGCACATGTTCATTACACATCAATGTTCAGAGGTGAAGTGGTGGATAGGATAAATCCCAAACCACCCTCGCAGCGCAAGCCCTAATCATCTACTCCGATCCATGTGATCAGCGAAACAGAATCATGGAGATGTTCCAGAGGAGAAGAGATAAAGGACGGGTGCATGACCTAAATTTCCCCCCAGAAAATAAATGGTTGTAAAGGAATTAAAACAGGAGGTGTGCGGCATGAGGAAATGATGTCTGCATGTCTCTGTGTATGCCCGTTGTCGTGTGTGTGTGTGTGTGTGTGTGTGTGTGTGTGTGTGTGTGTGTGTGTGTAAGGGGGGGGGTATGTATAAGTATGTGTGTGTTTGTGGTGTTGATGGTGGTGTGTTCTTGTGTGTCACTGTGTGTGTGTGTGTGTGTGTGTGTGCGCGCGCGCGCGCGTATATGTGTATATATGCGTGTGCATGCGCGTGTATGCATGTTTCCATGAGTGTGTGTGTATATGCGAGTGCGAATACAAATAACAGAGTGCTCAGGTGTGAATTAATCAAGGAGAGGTGGGAAGACAGATTTCGAACCGAGGGCAGAGCGTACGAGGTCCAGAGCCGACTGCTGCTTCATTGACATCGCGAGCGCCTTGCGAAACTCGTCGTCATACTCGGCTCCATCGCCTAAAGCGCTCTCCCTCATCGCTTTCGCCAGTTCGGCGTCCACAGCGAAGCTGCTACCCGACGTGCCAAACTGTTCCTTTGACAGCCTCAACGCCTGTAGACAAGGACAAGCCGCAACGAGCGGTGGTGGGAACCAGCAGCGACATCCACGTAAGGTCTGACTTTTGATGATGTACTCATACTCAAAAATAGAGACAAAATGCCGCATGAGAGGGCGCAGTGGGAAACACTGGATCACCTCCCTCAGCATGTCGTCGTCCGACATGCCATCCAGCTTGCGGATCTCCTCCTCCCACTCCCGCTGTTGCGCGAGCACCTCCTCCAGCTGGTGCTCCTCCATGATGGCCAGCACCTGGTTGGTGAGGTCGATGTTGCGCTTCACCATCATCGCCTTGAACTGAACAAAATCCTCTACCGTTAGGATGGAGCTGAGCACAAAGCTGTTGAGCTTCTCGTTGGCCACGTTGCTGGCCACCGTATCGGCGAACTGCTCCGCAGATACGCCCAGCTCCTCCAGGAAATCGGATATCAGTTCGTCCACCACCTCCTGAAACTCGTGATGAATCTGTAAGGCAGAAACGACGTTAAGTTTTTAAGTCGCAGCACAGCACGTCCACATAATTTTTTCTCGGGTGCAGCAACTTTGGCAGCGTGGGTGAGGAGGGGTCGCGAAAGAAACGAGTAATCGGGATAGGTTGCGACACAGCCCAACCCACCTGAGTGTATTCCAGCTTGTTCTCCTCCTCAGTATCGAAGACGGCGCACTTTTCGTCAATAAATCCCATCAGTGGGTTGGTGTAGCACGGCCCCTACAGGCAGCAGAGAGGCGAAGGTAGATTGAAATTTTCATTACAGTTAGTTTCCAGCAGAGGCGAGGGATTGCGGTTCGGCGCAGTGGGGCCTCAGAGGAAATGATGACGGGATGAGGTAGCCGCCTTACCCTCAGGAACTCGATCACGGACTCCTGCAGCCAAGTGTCATCCTGCTGAGCCATTGCGGCAGGTCGTTGCGCAAACAGCGCGATTCCAGGGTCGAGTACGGGCGTTACTGTGATGAGGACGGCGGCGGGCCGATAGTTTTAAACCTGGCCTGCGGCCCGTACTGTGATACTGTCCACGAGCGTGAGCTGTTCCGTCTAGAAGGTCGAGGTGGAACTGAGGGATCACGACGAAACACTAAGGAAAGGGCCAGGTGCCCGGCGAATTGCAGCTTCGATCCTGCTATCAGAAAGCCGGGTTTTATACTCCGTCAGGGGAGCTACTACCTCCTACCCTCCCTGGCCGTTCCCCGGTGGTCGCAACGCGGCGAGATCGGGACTCCCAAAGAAGAAGAAGCCCGACAGCACCTGCCGCAGCTGTCGATCGTAGTTGGTGCAGAGCCCGGGCAGCATGCGCGGCGGAGTGCTAAATACCGTAACAAATACAGGTACAATAATAGATACAGCGCACACCGCCTCGCATGCAGGCGTGCACACCTGTAATTATTATTCACGAGCGGGTACTCGTATACGGGTACGTGCACATAAGTAATTGCTCTGCAGACCAGGGACATCTCATCTTTCGCGGATGGTGGCTTAATTCATCTAAGAACCGGCCTTAACCAGACCAAGGACAGCAAGACCAATAGCAGTAGAATTCCTCGCTCCATCACGGGCTGTAAAGTTTAGATTTTTTATGGGGTTTAGGGTCCTTGCCGCTAATAAAGACTCAAGGACGACGCCTCTTCTCGCTACTCGTTGTATTTTCGTTCGTGGTATCTTGATAGAACTCAAGGCGGGGATAGCCTCTCATAGCCTCTCATAGCCGTCTCGGAATTCTATGCTATTATCGTGATACCATGCAAGTATTATGGCATATAAGTAACGTCTTTATTGGAGTTATTAGGACGCCGAAGCGAAGGATGCCATACTCTATGATGGGCGTTGTTATGCGTATGTTGTGTGAAACCGGATATACACAGTAGACGGAAAAATCCTCGCCATACATGTGGTTGTTACTAGTGAACTCTCGCACATGTGGTAGCGGAGGGTATTCTCGCACGATAGTCGCACGTTATCGTGAAAATCATATTCCATAACTCATGTTTGTGCGCGGGTACTTCGTTCACGTGCAAGATTCATACGACAACTATTCGTTTCATGAACTTTGTGACTCATTGCTCGCTTCACGTACAATTTTTTTCCGTTTCGATTGTGGCTAAATGTGGGCTTCAATCGGACTATGACCCACTAGATGTTGTCTCTTGAAACCTCGCCATGCGTCCTCACGAGTACGACCCTTGAACCCTTCGACAAGCTTTGGTGCTAATAACAACGAAATTGATCCCGTCACCCACAGCCATGACCGCACTTCACAACACTCTCGAATCTATCTACGACACTCACCTCCCCAACCCCATCATCACCCCCCCACCTCCACACCTCTTTGACACCTACTCACCCCACTCAGCAGGTATATACCACCTCCCCCCAAACCCAACTCACCCTCTCACGTACCCTCTCCCGGAACGCGTGCATCTAACATAGCCCCCAACCAACGGTACCCTTGCTTGGAACTGGCAGGACCTTGTATACACAGACGGCTCGAAAAAAGGAAGCCCGTCCCCCCTCGGAGTAGCAGCTACCCACCACGCCTCGGACACCAACATCAAAATCATGGTGACCTCTACCCCTCCCTCACACACAATAAATCGCGCTGAATTAGCTGGCATAGATATAGGCCTCCAATGTGGCCGCACCCACCTCCTCACAGACAGTGCGTGCTCTTCCGCCTCATACAAGGCTACTTAAACTGCCCTTCCGCTTACAGACACAACATTCACCGCGACACCCTCTTATCCATCACACACACCCTTAAAACCCGCTGCGACGCAGGCATCCGTACACACCTCGGCAAAATCAAAGCCCACAACCACTCCCTAGGTAACGACCTCGCAGACACCCTCGCCAACCTAGTCGCGGATGGTCACCCACCCGACACTACATACACCACAGGTTCCGAGGTCACGATAGGCCACTGGACCTGGCCATACACCCTCATTCCACAAACCCTAGGAGACCCCACACCCTACAGATACACCAACCTCAAAGCTGACGCACACACCTACACCACCAAACACACACACACACACACACACACACACACACACCTCTCGCAAACAACCAAACACGGTGCCCTCCTCGCCCGCGCCGCGAAGGACGGCGCCGATTTCTCTTACCACAAAAAACACTCAACCCTCACAAATATCCAGTTCACACACAAACAAGAATTCATGTGGGGAGTCCACAACACCCGCCTACTCACTCATAACCCCACCCTGCGCTGCCCCCTATGTGGCCAATTCACTAGCAACGGCCACATGGCCGGTAACTGCCCCACCATGTCTGGCCTAAGACAGGACCGACACAACAGCGCGCTGCAACTCCTACTCTCCCTATTGGAGCGCCACAACGGAGGACGCTGGGAAACCATTACCGCAGACTTCGGTAACAAACCCATAAAATCCTTTGCTTCCCCCTCTCATGCCCACACTCCGCTTGACTGTCACCCACCCCACCCTACCCACATGCCCACCCGCCTTGTTGACGCTGACGAAGGTCTCTCACCCGACTCCCTAACCTCGTGTCCCGCCATCCTCCCACCTGAGATCCTCCCCACCGCGCTACGACCCCCCGCACACAAACCCGACTTTATCCGCCTCCTCGAACCTCGGTTCGTTGGCCACACAAACGGTCGCCGCCGTTACGCATCCATAAAAAAGATTCAGATAGGGGAATGGAAGTACTGCACGGACAACAACCTCTCCCACACAGCTCACCTCATACGTGCCAAATACACACCCCTTGCAAACGCCATCCGCAGCCACTGGCCAGGCACAGTGGTTGACATCCTCCCCATCGTCATGAGCCGCACAGGTACACCGCACTCCTCCACTATCATGAGTCTCACCTCCCTACTCACCGCCCGCATCGACCCTCCTGATAAGCTCGTCTCCAAAGCACGCCTCGACACATCTCGCATCCTTGCACAACTCCACACGCATACTGTCCAATGGCTGCATCACCTCCTACTCATATACCGCATCAAGTCCCGCACGACCTCCCGCCGCGCCTCCGCACATTGCCCCTTCGCAGGACCCTAAATGCACGCAGCCCTCGCCTCTTCTTGCACACCTCCCCGGGGGGGAGTAAAACCCCCGACCCCCATTGGAGAGGTTGGATCTAGGTGGTTAACGGTCTAGCCCTGACTTGTAAGTTCCCTGTATGGCATAGTTGGGAGGGTTCAAAGACAGTAGCCGGCGCATACGGCTTTTGGTGTAAAACCGGCGCATACGGTACATGTTGTAAACAATTTCAATTTCAAATTCAATTTCAACGAAATTGAATATGACGCCTAGATCTTGGGGTTTTGGATTTCGTGGGAAGGTTGTCTACATGCGTGCACTAACTCTGCATACGAAGGGCCCGCCGGCGGCGCAGCGACGGTGGACCTGGAGGGGGGTGCGCTCGGAGGCTTGTCGGTACTCACCCCCACCTTCTTGTGGTGGTTGCTTGTAATGACCCATGCTAGGCATGGCACGGTTGGGAGTAGGGAGGGGTGAATATGGATGATAAACAAATTTACACAAGCGCCAAGATCTCCCGCTCGGCTACTATCCCGATATTACTTTTCAAGGTTGGATACTCCTCGAATACTCTCCTACTTACGGACGGGACATGCATCTCAGGAAATTTCTGGCGGCGAAGAGGTAATAACGGCCGAATCTGAGTTAGCGGCGGGCGTTGGAGCTCGCGGCGGACAACCGGGAAGCATCGCCAAGACACGGCGCTCGCTAGCAACCGACCAACCCTGATGTGGGACTCGAGTCTCCCATGGGGATGAGGCAAGACGCTACATAGGTCGGAGGAGAGTAGCAGCCGGAGAAGCGACACTACATGGCGGCGGAGGTCCATTGGATCTACCGCCGCCGTTAAAACCAGCTACGGAGGGTTTCGGTTAAATAGTATCGTACCCAACATCTTTATTTGCGGAAGGCGCCCCGATCCATGTTTTCGACCAACCCCTCCCCTAGTCGGAACCCACCCATCGACATGAGTGCCTCAAGCAGTGTGCCTAGGGTTATCGCGACGGCGCACTACTCGGAAAGGTGCCCCCTTGGCAACGTGAACGACTCTGGGAGGGTACGTACGGGCGGATACAACGGATCGGATAGGTGTTGGTAAATGGGCGGAAAAGAACCTAGGAAAGGAGAAAACTATGGCGCGGAGGCAAGAGCGCCAGCCGGACACCGTGCGACTATGATTTCTTCTCCTTCTTCGCATCCGAAGGAGAAAGTCTGCGCTACGTGCCGAGCAGTATCGGGAGGAACAACGTTTAACCTCGTATGAGGGTGTGCGTGGATCGAGTCGGGACCGTCGACGACTTGTGCGAGGATTTTTTTTCACGTGCCCCCCCCCCCCCAACTCAAGCACGACCGGAGTCGCGCATGAGCAAAGACTAGGCATGCCCGACTCGACCAACGCAGACTTAACATTTTGGCTGACATGCGCCCTCGCATCAGCTGGAGCGGGCTACGCATCGTGGAGACTAGCGACAAAATTGAAATTGAATTGCTTACATCATGTACCGGTATCCAACCGGTTGTTGTCTTTGGGCCCTCGAGACTCTAACAACTCGGGAACTTACAAGTTGGGGCTAGACCTTGAACCACCAATGTCCAACCTCTCCGAAGTGTGTTAGCACTAGCATCCCGTTGCCTAGTGCTTATGTACAAGGTAGCTATTTGTTATCCTAGTACTTAGTGTTATGCTATTAGCGGTACTCTATTCCCTATTAGTGGCGGTCGGCCGGCCTTGCCGGTGCCTTCGCCGGCCGACATCTCTCTCCTCTCACTTCTCTCGGCACCACACCCGGCCCCCTTGTGGGGCCGGCACGATATACGTGTAACTATCCGTTCCCGATTCCCGCAGGTTACGGAACCCCCACTAATTTACACTAGAGAAGAGCGTGTGTAAAGCGCTCGGTGCCAGGCTAGCCCTACCTACTCCCACGTAAGAAAGAGTATAGCGTGTGTAAAGCGCTCGGCGCCACGCTAGTTATTCATCGTCCAACTGACACAGCGCTTCGCCTTCGAGCTGGTTGTCCGCGACTGTTCTACCATCTCCCACGTAAAAAGGAGAAGAGCGTGTGTAAAGCGCCCGGCGCCATGCTCGCCCCACAAAGCTTTCAGCCTCACCTAGCCTTCAACCTACCGATGCTCTTGACCGGATCTAGTTGGTTAAAACTGAACCGCGAAAATTCGGCCCGTGCGTATTTCAATTTGTACTATTATTGTATTTTTCAGAGGCAACGCCACAACGCTCACCTAACTAAGAGGGGAGTTTACTTTTCTCACGGCGAAAGGGGGGAGTCAACTCGAGCAGCGCCCGTCTATGCTTTTGCGTGTCTACACTCTCCTAACAGCCATGTTGGCTTTGCTTCTTCCTCGCCGGTCGCTCTCATGCGTCGGCTAATTCTCCCGTGGACAGTTTTTCCCGCTACATGTCCGATTAGTAAGTTGCACAGTACATTTGGAACCGCTTCATATCGGCAACTCGCTGGTAGCGGCACGTTCATGTGAGCGCATGTCGCTACACCTACCCGGCCAGAGACACACGCTACAAGCACTACACCTTCGACCAAGATGGCACCTTCCTCGACACAAGCTAGGACAACGTAAAGAACCTCGGCTACCTTGAGGGGGGGTGTTAGCACTAGCATCCCGTTGTCTAGTGCTTATGTACAAGGTAGCTATTTGTCATCCTAGTACTTGGTGTTATGTCATTAGCGGTACTCTGTTCCCTATTATTGGCGGTCGGCCGGCCCTGCCGGTGCCTTCGCCGGCCGCCATCTCTCTCCTCTCACTTCTCTAGTTACCGCACCCGGCCCCCTTGTGGGGCCAGCACGACCTACGTGCAACTATCCGTCCCCGATTCTAACAGAAACTACTCATCTGTTTTTACATGGACTCTGCATATTACACGGACTACCCCAAGTGTTGGTATGTGATCGCGACCCGAAGTTGGTTAGTTGCTTCCGGCATACGCTTTGTAAGCGCCTTGGAAGGCGCCTCAACATGTCTTTCAGTCGACACCCGGAGACAAATGGACTAACGGAGCGCATCAATTACACGTTTCAGCACCTTCTACGTTGGTTAAGTTGCTACATTAGAACAAATTGGACAAATATGTTGCCTCAAGCGGAAGTCGCGTACAACGCCACTCGTGCTCTCGGCATTGAGCACACTCCCTGCGAGGCCAGTTTCGGTTTCTTACTTGAGGAGCCCCCTTACTTATCGTCCAGCATACGACCTTCGATTCCGGTCTCACGAGACGCGTCAAAGCGGTTACGACTTTTACAGGAGCTACACGTTATGGTACCGTTGCGTGTTAAAGCTAAACAAGGATGAGATGCAAGCTCGTTCGGAACCGTCGACAGCCCCGCTCTTCGTTCGAGGAGACAAGGTGATATTTGTTAGTAAGAATCTTCTTACGTGGACAGCCTTATATGAAGCTACGTAATCGGCAGCTTGGACCTTTTACAGTCGATGAGGAGATAGGAAACACATATACATATTAAAATTACAAGCGACAATGCGCGTATATCCGGTGTTTCACGATAACAATTTAAGACCATGCTCTACAATATCTCCTCGACATGCTGTTCAATTAACTGTTCCTAAAGGGGACGACGAGGAGTTCAACGTCTCTCACATATGTGTTGTGTGCATCAAGTCGGTACCTAGACGACGAGGCAAGTATGTGCTCTTCATGACGCACTTCAATGATGACGACATTCCACTTGTATGGCACCGGTTAAACGAGTTCCATCGAACCACCGCGTTCCAAGATTTCTTGGAGACGCCCCAATGGCACAAGTTCGCCAAGACGCATCCGTACATCGACTTCATGCACGCTTACCCAACACGCATTTCCGAGTCCCAGTATTTGCTTCGATAAAGGAGCCTAGACCACGGAGGTAACCCTCACGGCTGGCTTCAAGATTTGTTAAGAGGGGGGGTACGAGTACAATCCGGCAGTATGACATTGTGCATGTACTCGTTATTAAGTCAAAGTCGTGCTTTTCCATCTATCGAAGGGTTACACGGAAGTGCCATCACCGGGGATCGAACCCGGCACCTCCGCGTTTGGAGCCGTACGCCGTAACCAAGTACCGCGCCTAAAAGTCGGTACCCATTGGGGATATATCTCATATATATACCCCCGTACTGCCCGAGCAACAGGCTCCCGCAGTACATCCACTATTGGCGAGATAGTAGGGCCAAGACTCCCCCGGAGTACAACGTACGGATGTGTCCATTATCGTGCCCACCACGGGGATCTCACAACACTCCCCCTAATGAACACCATCCGATCAACTCCGGTCAAACCCTAGCAACCCGCGTCATACGCAGAGGGCCCATAACCTATCGAAGGGTTACACGGAAGTGCCATCACCGGGGATCGAACCCGGCACCTCCGTATCCGGAGCCGTATGCCGTAACCAAGTACCGCGCTTAAAAGTCGGTACCCATTGGGGATATATCTCATATATACCCCCGTACTGCCCGAGCAACGGGCTCCCGCAGTAGATCCACTATTGGCGAGATAGTAGGGCCAAGACTCCCCCGGAGTACAACGTACGGATGTGTCCATTATCGTGCCCACCACAGGGATCTCACAACACCATCGGAAGGACGCACAAACCCAAAGCGCACATCATCACATCAGAACAAAACACTGCGAATTTGATGGTGTTGTACTTCCATCACTAAGAACAATGTGCATTATGGAGAGGTTGGCACATGTGGTTCACGACGTAATTCTTAATCCTAAAGGTCCGTTTTAGGCTAATTAAGGCTTGATGATACTCGATAACTTACGGTATAGCGTTATTTGGTACCTCGCTCGGTAGCCGTGGTATAAACTATACCTCAAGCCTCGTATCGAAGTTCGACGACTTAACCCCCCCATGCATGCGCGAAGGGAGCGAGGCCATACATACCATACCGCAAGGAAAGGAGTGGAGGTATAGATCCGCTTACCTCCGGAACTATAGCCGCTGCGGTATGTGGTATAGCTCCAAGAACGAAATCCGAACGGAAAATTATGCGGACGCATACCGGACAAGCCCATCCATTTTTCCCACTAGCACACGAGCACATCTGACCACCCTTGCGTATCAAGTCATCTAGCGAGTATGTTCTCGGGCTCCGTTGCCCCCCCCCGCGTAGCGAATCTAGTCAAAGCATAGGGAATGGACGGGCTAGATCTAACGAAAGGGCATGCGGAGCGCCGCCGGGGCGGAACCACGCCTCGCCCTTTGACCGGAACGCTAGGAAGGCGCATGTTTCACGACCACACGCGTTGACTCTATTATTTCTTGAGTAAAGAACTTGCAGTTTTTATAGCTCCGTGGTTTTAAGCATCCCACGCAGGCAGAGCGAGGAGGCATTCAAACAAACGATAGTGTCGTAGTGATAGTGCGGGCGCCATGGTCAATGCGAGCGGGTAAGGTGTCAGACCTATTGACTTTTAATTCAGAGTACTCTTTGTACTATGTTATTATTATATTTACATCAAAAGTAAGTCATTGAAACCTCCCAGCCTGCGGCATAGCCTCGTACCGCCGAAGCGAAAGTACCGCGCGGGCGCTGCGGTATAGAGCTATGCCGTAAGTCATCAAGTATCATCCTAAGGGACCGCATTGAGACAGCAAACGTTAACTAGATAGTGTGGTAGATAGTTTCAATTTCAATTTCAATTTGTGCATACGATATTCTATAAGTTGTTGGCAATAATATAAGTGTAATTAGTCCTCTATCTTCGGTCCTCCATCCCATTCGCCTTCTACACCTGCCGAATGTTTTTCAAGAAGTTTAATCCTCCATTGTGAACAGCCGCGCCTTGGATTGTGCCCCCCAATGCATTGTGCTAGGAAAGGTATGTGTCATGTCAGCCTCATACCAAGCTAACAACTTCAATTCGTACATAATTAATTCTGGATTTATTATCATCCAAACGAGTTTCTCATATAAAAGTGAGTGGCAATATTGCACACACACACACACACACACACACACACACACACACACACACAGACACACACGCACGCACGCACACACACACACACACACACACACACACACACACACACACACACACACACACACATAATGAGTGAGCCCATACCTTGGAGAGGCATTCTAGTTCTATATGATGGAACTTGAGTTCTTTCTCCATGATTACTTGATACTTGGGATCACGACTTGATTGGGCTCTCTAAGAAAGGAAACGTAAAACATAGTTCACGTTCAAATCGGGGTTTGTGTTGAGTATAACTTTCTGCCTATATTGTATTTCCAGAAAACACTAACAAGGCGATTTATAACATTCGCATAACAAAATTTGGACTAGACAATATTGGTTGGCCATGTTACTGTGTGGCATGAATTTCTCCAACACTTGCTCCAAAGTATGACCTTGATAAAACGGCACACACGAAAGTCAATGTGCTGCATAGTATTTCCGCATGAGGTATATATAGTCTCACCGGCCCCGGCTTATCTTCTTATAAGCAAAGTTAGTCGGAAATTGCCCATTGGCCTTCACTAGCCCGCCCCTTGTAAAATTACCGCGATTTTTCCCTTTGATCCTTAATTAATTTTTTGACCATATAAAACGGCACCCACGGAATTCAATGTGCCACAAACTATTTTCGAATTAGTTACAAGGTTTCACCAATCCCGATCCATTTTCTTATACGCGGAGTTGCTCGCAAGCGGCCTGATGTTTCTTCCCATTGGTCCATAATTTCTTGCACTTTCATTGCTTACCTCTCTTCTTTATCGATATCAGCAAATTACTTGCGTGTTAGAATAATTTGTCTACTACTATAACGCTTGAGTACGTACACCCTTGAGTCATTAAACATACATCGTACCGGGCAATTGCAGATGATGCTACCACAAGTAACGATGCCACGTGTCATATAAGACATGCTTGCATATCAAAATACTTTTGAAAATGTCACAAGGGTCCAAATTATTGTCCAATTCTTGATATCTCGCTATGCAAGTAAAAGTAGGGCTTAGATGGCTTTGAAAATGCGTCATTTCGAATAGACAACCGCGGGTTCTTACTATGGTATATTCTTGGATAAGGGAAGAATCTCCTTAATTCTGGAATAGGGGTCCGATGAATTGATGTATCAAGGAGTACTTCGGGGTTTTGTGCGGACATAATTTGGGCCACTTCTAGTGACATTCGTTTTGGCCCGAAATGACCGCCCCGAAAAGCTGTAGAATGTACTCGAAATCAATATAGAGAAACTCACGAAATTTGTCTTGATGCATCGATTCGGACCCCTATTCTAGAAGTGGATTCCAAATTCGGTTTACTCACCACAAATGAAATGATGCACGTAGGTACTTTATTGAGTCACAACAATCACTAGAATGTTGCCAATTGCAAAAAAGGCCCGCGTGCTACTTGTGGGTAGCTGCTTGCTTGGGCTCACTTAGACTACTTTTAGGCACATATGTTTTAACATTTGTCCCCCCCTCGAAATTTCACCGAACTAATTCTAAAGCGCATTTGCATCGCTTTGCACCTTTCAAAAGTACTCTTGAGTCGGGTTTTTTGTTTTGAACTTTCAATGCTAGTCGAGAGAGGGGGGGTTAGATAGCTAGACTTGACGTGGGAGAGCTCTTGGTGCCGGGGATGGAAGAGGATGGCATGCATAGTGTTTCCCTTTATTTTCCGTCTTGTTGAGTTGGTCATTTATGGGCAGTCCCTAGTGAAGAGATTCCGACGCGCGTTCATATAAAATCTCGATAATGGTGAAGCGTTGCCAAGCGAGTCGTAGCACGCAAAAAGTTGAACGAGAATGGATAAGGCCAATGACATTCAATTATTTGTTTTATAGGGTCAAATCTACCCCAAATCCAAGGGGGTTAATTACTTTTGTACATAGCCGCCCGAATAATGTGTAGCCGGTACGTAGGTTGTGGTACATTTGCCTATCCTTGGCAGCCGGCGTCGACTGACGCATCGGTACGTAGCGCCAACCAAACCCTAAACGGAGCTCTAAGACCTAACCAGTAAGCCCCACTCGTAAAATATTGAACATAAAACACCAACACCTAACTACAAAACTTTTGGAGCGGCGGGGGCCCTTATAAGGAGGAGTGGGGCGGGGGGGAGACCTCTAAAACATACAATTGAATATCATTTATATTAGCCTAACGGTCGTAAGGGTGCTTCACAAATGACAGCATAATTTTCTTTCATGCTTGATCACCCATCTTGTCCCCTCCTCCCCCTCACCCCCCCCCCCCCCCTCCGCTCCCCTTACTATGCCCTGTCCGCGCAGTGCGTATGATAATTATATTTTAATAATTTTCTTACAAGAAAAACAGTGGAGGCCACCAAGCGCGTATCATAATTGCAATCAACTCGTCATCGAGAGAAGTTCAGAGTGTACGGGTACACCTGCCATGTACATACATAAGCAATGAACGACTTATTGCAGTACGGGTACCTCTACCTCTTCTGTCTACGCTAGTACCCGTAGCTGTAACCTTCAGCCGCGCCCCCCGGCCCGACGAAGAGCCGAGTCGCGCTCCCCTCTCATCCTCAGCCCACCGCCCCCTCGGCCCCTTGTGTACCAGTCGCCTCTCGCATACCTTCTGACGCAGCATATTTCTCCAACCAACGCCGTGATAATCATACTCTTTTAGGGGCGCCCCGCCGTCTTTTCCCGGGCCACCTCGCTGAAGGCCTGGCACAGCCCACCACCCCCGTCGTTCGCACGCAGCGCAGCGGTCTGACATTCAACGACATAGTGTACCCAGGTACCAATACTGTACAGTACTCGCCAGCGCCGCGGCGAGCCTGCAGACCGACCGTCGAGGCAAGCAGGCGGCCCCAACCGCACCCACTTCCCGAGCACCGTCAGGCGCGATGGTGAAACCCCCGTTCCCGTGTCCGCTCCCTCCCTCGTTTTCCCACACAGGCGGCCCCCGTCTGCCCGAGGCTGACTGATCACGCGACACAGCCGCGGGCGCATGTCTCACATGTCGCGTTATTCCATCACCAAAACCAAAGCAAACCTGCCCGTTGACCTAATTCCTTCGCTTTGAATAATAATTGATCCGCTATCTTTCCAAGAGAGCGAGGTCAGCCACAGCATACCGTATACCCCCACAAACCCCAACTGTTCTTCCCCTCCCTTGTCCTGGACCGCCCAGCCCAACGACCGTCTCTGTATCTCGTTTCGCTCTTTAAAAAGAAACAGAGCCAACTTTGCACCTCCACTCTCTCCTTTCACCTTAAGCACTGTCATGCGTATCCAGCGCGCATGATACCTCACGTATGGGATCTATGGGACCTGCATACCCCCTAGCTCGATGTCTTGCTTCTGACTTCCTCTGGCTGGTGTGTGCGTGTGTGTGTGTGTGTGTGTGTGTGTGTGTGTGCGTGTGTGTGTGTGATTGTGTTTGTCAGGCTCCCAAGATGACTCTTGCGCGGGCAGCGGAGCAAAGGGAGATGCGAAGGCGGGATGAGGAGTTCAAAGTGCAGGAGTTAGACAGGTGTGGGAGGAGAAAAGGGGGGGGGGTTCGGTAGCTGGTGCTGCTGCTTGACAATGTCGGTGAGGGATAGAGCTGACCGTTGGGACGGTGCGTGGGGTTGTGTGTAGATACTACGGCACTACCAAGGCGCAAGAGGCGGGGTATAAGGCGATGGAGAAGGACGATGTGCAGCGCCGCAGGCGGGAGCATATGGAGCGGACACGCGAATACAATACGCTGGAGAACATGTATAAGGTGTGCGAGGGGGAGGTCTTCGTGATTGTCTTGCTGCATGCAACTGTGTGTGTGTGTGTGTGTGTGTGTGTGTGTGTGTGTGTGTGTGTGTGTGTGCGTGCGTGCGTGTGTGCGTGTGCGCGGGTGCTTGTTTGGGATCAGTGATGCATTGAATGTTGGGGATTCGTTTCCGTAGCCAGCGGGGTCAGATTTTGGGTGCTGTGACAGTGGGCGTGGGACGTGACGTTGGGCAAAAGGGGAGGGCGGTAGCTGAACTAGCTTTGTCGTGTAACAGACGCAGAGAGAGGCTGAGATATCGCAGCGGATGGCGGAAGACACGCAGCGCATCGCGATGGCGCTGGAAACGAAGCGGAGGGAGCGCGACAGCAAAGCACGCGAAGTGCAGACGCTTATGGATGGCAGTGAAGAGCTGCGCGAGTGAGCAACCCTTTCTGCCTCTCTTTCCATCCCCATTTCTGTTTAGTCATCTTTGCAGTAATAGTCGGTGCTCTGTGCTGAGATCGTTTGTATGGAAGGAGTGAATTTTCTCCTTGCAAAGAGACGGTTTTTCTTTTGGGGTTAACAGGGGAAGGGAGTCTATTTGTTAAGTAAGTCACAGTGGGGCAGCAGAGTTGCTTGCGAGAGCAGTTGGCTTTCCCTCGTGTGGCCACTCTCGGCGGCTGCTGTAGCTGCTGGAGGTGGTCGTGGTGGTTGCTGTACGTGCGTCTGTGCATGGGGAGGAGTGTCTTGGAGGGTAAGGAGGGGGCTGTCTGTGTTATGTCAATGCGTAAAAGGGGACGACAAGGGAAGAGGCTCTGATTTTGATACGCAATAGCTTGCAATGGAGTGGAGGGCTGGAGAAAAATCAGTTACTCGCAGGCGTAGTTTGGTGTAGTATATCCGCTTAAACCATGTGCATGGTTAGCTTCGGAGTGTTTTTTCATTCCTTAGTCCGCAGTGCTTAATTGTGAATATGTAGTTTGACAGAAATGGTCTGACGTGTGTGTGTGTGTGTGTGTGTGTGTGTGTGTGTGTTTTGTGTGTGTGTGTGTGTGTGTGTGTGTGTGTGTGTGTGTGTGTGTGTGTGTGTGTATGTGCGTGTGTGTGTGTGTGTGTGTGTGTGTGTGTGTGTGTTGTTTTGTGATTCAAAAGACTGCAGATAAAGATTCGCACGGCCAAGATGAATAAGGAACGGTCGCTGCAGCTGAAGGAGAAGGAGATGATTCGCGAGGCGGATAAGGAATACGCGGAGCAATTTGACGCGTTCCTGGCGACCGAACTGGAGCGCGCCAATGAAACGCAGGCGGCGAGCGATGCGGCGCGGGTGGAACGACTGCTGCACCAGCGCCGCGTGCTGGAGGAGCAGATGGAGGAGAAGCAGGAGGCGCAGCGGCTGGCGCAGGTCCGCGCTCTCTCTCTCTCTCTCTCTTTCTCTCTCTCTCTCTCTCTCTCTCTCTCTCTCTCTCTCTCTCTCTCTCTCTCTCTCTCTCTCTCTCTCTCTCTCCTCTCCCTCTCCCTCTCCCTCCCCCTCTCCCTCCCCCACCCTGTCCATGTCATTTTTCATTCTGCATCTGTCCGCTGTTTCATTTAGATTTTACATCGTAATCTTCCCAATTAAGAAACGAACAGAACGACAGAACACACACACACACACACACACACACACACACACACACACACCTCTATCAGATTTAGCCGGGCACAAGTACAGGCCCGGAATGCGCTGACTCGCACAGACAACCAAGTAGTCTTTCGTTCTGGTGCACTTCGTCACGCCTACCGGTCCCTTGTTTCCTATGTTTTGTGTGTATTGATCCTATGGTGGGGGCCCTGGGGTCGTGTGCTGACTGCTTTGATTTCGCGTGATGTTTGCTGCGCCTGTGGCCGTGTAGGAGGAGTTTTTGAGGGAGAAGGAGCTCGTTGACGCGGTGGCGGCCAAGATTGAGGCGGAGGACGCGGCGGAGGCGGCGGCGCGGCGTGAGAAGCAGCGACAGACCAAAGCCTACATCGACGAGTTCAGCGATGAGCAGCAGCGGCTGCGGATGGAGCAGCGGCTGGCGGAGCGCGAGGAGGAGGCGCGCATCGAAGAGTACGCGGCTTACAAGAGACAGATCGAGGCGGAGGAGGAGGAGCGGAAGAACGCGAAGAAGGTGAACCGTCGCCCACCGCCTTATTTGTCTGCTGCATCGCTTTCTGTACTTTAGCGCATAACATTAAACTTTTTATTAATGGATATAGCAGAAAATGCGCGACGCCCGTTTTCCGGCGCTTACGTCAGATTTCTTTCTGTTATGCTGTTATTGTAATTGCAGGTATGTTTGAATAAGTGCATTGTGATACTATGTTTGTAAACATCGTTTGCAAAGGAGTAAGGACGCCATTACTAACTGACTTGTAAACAATGAACTATTTCTTCCCTCTTTCGTAAGCATTTACATATTTCATTGGCTCTGCTGCGCCCGTACCTCGTACCTGTAACCTGAATCCATCCGGCGCACCCGTGATCCGCTTGCGTCTGCGAGTACAACCCTTCGGGCTATTTCGGACCCTTTTCGTGATGTGCGGTCTGCTATGGCGACAGTCGTCCACACGACTTACTTACGTATTTAAAACGGATGTACGCCCTTTGACTGCAGCAGTACAGTGTGAGCACTACCCGTATGTGTTGCTGATCATTTTCATTTTCACTGTTCCCTTTCGACTTTTTTAAAGCCCTAAACCCTATTTTGAGTATTAACCGTCTTCCTCAGCAGTGCTTATTGGACATTTGTAGCGGCTTATTGGACATTCCCGCGGCTGGACACTGTGTATCATTTGATTACAGTATTGTTTGCGGATATTGCCGCGTAAGGCTTGATTACACTTTATGAGGGTTTGCACACACACCGATTTCAGTGTTAATGATTGGTGCAGTTTCTTTGTAATCAATAAAGAAGTGATGCCGCTGTGAACTGACCGCTGGTGGTGGTGCTGCCGCGCGCAGTGGGAGGCGGACCGCAAGTACAACGCGCTCAAGTTGGAGATGGAGGCGGAGATGGCGCGGAAAGAGGAGGAGGAGCGGCTGATCAATCTGCTGCGGGAGGAGGAGGAGGCGGAGCGGATGCGCGCGGCGGCGGCGGCCAAGCGCGCGCGGGAGGAGGCGATGAAGGCGGAGATGATGGCGGCGAACGAGCAGATGTTGGCGCTGAAGGCGCAGCGGCAGGCGGAGGAGCGCGCGGAGGAGGAGCGGTTCCGGCAGATGTTGCTGGCCAAGTTTGCGGAGGACGAGCGCATCGAACAGATGAACGCGCAGCGGAGGAGGATGAAGGAGGCGGAGCACCGGCGCGAGGTGCGCTGCCCCACCTCCCCCATCCACTCTGCACCCGTTGTTCACTTATTCGCGACGCCTACGGATTCACACCAATTTTCTTTGATTTTCTGGTACTTTTTTCATCTGCTTATTCTCCTGATCGCACATCCATTTCTGATTTTATGTATTTATTTTCCCATTCAGCTATTCACCCACTCCATTTCATTCCACATTTTACATTCATCTGTGGGCGCACTCGCCCAGTCTTTCATCCATTCATGTGTCCATCCATTTCTTCCAATCGTCTATTTCATTTAGTTGCTCATTCAGTCGATCACACACCCACCCTTAAATTGGTCCATTCATCCATCCATTCGCCCATCAACTTTGTTTCATCATACATTTTACATTCATTTGGTCGTCGATTCATTCACTCAGTTTTCATCATGCACCCGTATTCATGCATCTATTTATGCGCACCTTTGTCTACTCCTTTCTCAAGGCCGTGGTGGTGAATGTATCCAGCTCAATTCAGCCCTCCCCCCTTAAGATGTTAAGATCTACGTGCAAAGTCGCCCCTTTCATCCAGTGCTCCAGGTGTTGTGTCGTTACTTCTGATGCTGATTGCTTATACCATGCACCCAACCATCCAACCACCCATCCAGCACTCTGCACCCCAAACATCACATGCCCATCCATCACCAGTTTGTACCCCAAACATGACATGCCCACCCACCAATCATCCGCGCTTCCATCAATATTCTGATGTGACATGTTTGTGCGTTTTATGTATGTCTGTCGCGAAAATATGCATCCGTCGATCCATTTCCCAACCTTGAATCGTCGCATTCGCTGGATGAGGCACTTAGCCGACTTTTTGCAGAAACTCAAATGCGGCTTTCACTTCTCATGCGCACCACGTTTTGATGGCGGGGGGGCAGGTGCTAACGGCGCGGGTGGCTGCGCGTGCAGGTGGAGCGCCTGATCGAGGAGAAGCGCCGTATGTACGAGGAGTTCAAGGCGATGGAGCTGGAGAGCTTCCGCGCGCGCGACGCGGAGGACAAGCGGCGCGAGGGGATCCTGGAGGAGCAGCGGCAGCGGCTGCTGCGCGAGGCGGCGGAGGCGGGGCTCGCCGAGTTTCTACCCAAGGGCGTCATCCGCGAGAGCGACGACCTCAAACTGTTTGGCATCCAGCCCGGCCAGCTCCCGTCGATGCCGCGTCGCTAGCGGCCGCAGCCCCCTCCCTTTTTTATGTAACCCTAGTCCATTGCGTTCTTAGGGCTGACCTAGCTGTTGTCGTTTCCCTAAAACAGCCGGCACAGTTGTAATCAAGTGGCAATGCATAGCCTTCTACCATACACTCCCTCAAGAAATTATTCGCCAAGTCTCGAGATTAGCAGCCCCGCATTCTCGAGATTAGCAGAGCCCCCCCCCCCCCCCCCTCCCCCCCCCCCGCCGCCTCCTTTTTTGCGCCCCGGGATACGGGACTGATGGCAGGTAAACACGCGCGTGTGCACAGGCAGCCGCTGCATGAACAATTCCCACCGCGTCGAGGGTTTAACCCTGATTGGGACGGCTGCAGCGACTGTGTTGCTCATGCTCGGTGTGCGTAATCTTCGGGCTTCCTTGTAAGAACGGGAAACTGAATGGGGACTGGGCCTCACTCTTTCTCAGTTTGATAACTAAGGGCGAATTAATTTCAGTGTAATGTAAGGCCGGTTCTTTGGTGAACTTTGCCACCATCCGCGAAAGATGAGATGAAAAGCCACCAGAAAGGAAGGAAAAAAGAAGAAGGAAGGGAACCCGATAAAGACTGAAGAACTATTAAGGAAACAAGACCCCGCAATGGTGTGGGGAGTGGGACTTCATAAAGTACATGTAAGTAAGACGCAGGATATTGCAATTTGCACAACATTACTATTACCACCCGAATACGGCACGGGCATTCCCGCGGGGGCCGTTGCATGGTTACACATTATGATTCAATTTCGTACGCGTGAATTTCCCGTAGCCCGTCGTCTAGCCCGCATTTATGCCATGCCTGACCGTTTTCTCCATCATCGTCCTGCATGCGGCGGGGATGTGCCTGAATCTATAGAGCATATCATGCGTGAATGCCCACGTTGGGAGTGCCACCGTCGTATTTTTGGGACACTAGCCCCGTACTTGAATGGTTTTGTACGTCAATGCGCTACCTCCCTCGAAGATATAAATGGCTTACTTTTAGGCGGTGTCCTCCCTTCCCTTCATGGCGCCATTAATTTTACAGGAAATGGGAGGTTTTTCCGTTTATGGCGCCAAGCCCTCCCTCATATTGCTTTCTTTGTAGTTGGTGTATCGGACTCCCGAAATGTTTTGCTCCGTGACATGGCCTTGCTCCTTCTCGCATTACTCGAATGGGCCGACGCCCGGACGGGTAGGGCAAACCTTTCTTGGTCAGTGCCGGGAATGCATTCATGTTTCTTTGCATGTCATCGGAAGGTTTTAGTTGGTGAAACTCCAACACGGGCCTCGTGTGGGGTTAGCGCAGCACGGTACGGTTCTCTTACAGTGGTACGTAATGCACTCACACGAGCGTCGCCTAGCCGGGAGCATGATCGATGATGAGTTTGAGGTTTGTTTCGGACTTATTCTTCTTTCAATCGTGCTTGCAAAACGCCACCTATAGAGGGTGCCACTGCGGGTTTACCTGCCAGTCCCATATCCCGGGGGCGCAAAAAAAACCCGAATCGTTAGTTTCTGATGTTGGGCTTGTTGTCTTACACTAGGGTTTCAGCTGCCTGTGAGGGTATGATTCAGGGTTTAGGGTTTTTTACCCCCCTTGCTCGTGCGCTCTTTGAATTTTTTTCTAATATCAGAGCCCACCGTCGCCCTTCTCTCCCGTTCGTGCTAACATATGAAGGCGGCGGAGGAACATTCACGGATTGGGGTCGAGTTACAAACATCCCCCGATGTATATGCTCTTGGTACGCCATCCAACTCCACGATCGGATTGTCCACGTGCTTGAAGACCTCATGCTTGAAGCGGGGGCTAATAAGGGGCGGGACTTGATGCGGTTGGAGGTCCGCCGTATCCGGTCGGGAGCTTCTCGAGATCGTCATGGGGATGCGGTTTGGTTAGACTTCATGGCTCCCCACCGTCATGTTTTCGTTGATGTGGCGGTTACAAGTGCTCGCACGAACACCAATGCTCCTCGTATAATAGAGGCTTTTTTGGGGATGTACGGCGAGAGTTCATGCAACGTCTTTTTGCTGCTCTTCATGGCACTTTGGGTTCCTATCTCCGCGATGCTTTGCATGAGGACAGTGCTCATGCTGTGGCATGCCTTCCTCTTCCTCGGGTTTAGGTTTTTTCCTCTTTTTGCTTGGTGCCTTATGTTGCTTTGTCTTGTAAGAAATTTCTGTCCAGTTACAAAACTGATGACGAGCACAGTTTTACTTTCTGTTCCAGGGTTTATGGTTCAAACTAGGGTCTATGTTTGCAATTGGGGTCTGGTTGTTCCCTCCTACTTGAAGCCTCTGCTGTCCCTAACCCGCGGCTCATACTACAACCAAAGCACCTCACACACCCGCCTGCCCCGAGGTCACCGCCTTCTAGTAGTCTTCTCAGAGTTCACCGTCCCTCGAAAATGAAGGTTTAAGTGTGGAGGGTTCGGTAGGGTTTGTATACAATCTAAATCGATCGAAACAAGGAAAAAAGGAGGACGGAGACGGACGCTGGGCAATGTTGAGAGCTTGTCGGTGGATTTCTGTTAGGGGAGACACGAGCCTTTTTGAGCAGTTTCGGAATCATTTCTGGCGTTTGTGGAAAAGAGGGGCGAAAGTAAAGGAGCCGAAGTGAAGATTTGACGTACGCGGCAGGAACAGGGCTGTGGTGTGTTTGAGAGTGCACAGTGCGCTTCTCCTTGGCTCCCTGGATCAGCCCCCGCCCCCCTCTTGTCCCCGCTCGCTGTGGATACGTCACTCGTCGCAAAAGGCGGCAAAGATCAGTCCACGTAGTTAGCCTGGACGAGGGTGACGCCCGTCAAGCCTACGCGCACGGTATTATGTTTCCTCTTTCTCTCGAGAGCGATAACAACTTCGAGCCACAGGCAGCCAATCCACTTTACATCCCAATCACCCCGTCCCCTTGAACCACACGCGTCCCTTCTCCCTCCCAACCCTCTCTCGTTAATTAGCAGCCGATGCGGCGCTGCTGTGGCCGCCCGTGACGCGATCGCCCTTTTCCAAAGTAGTAGTACGACAAACCTGCTCAACAACACTTCTTGAACCACTCGAAACGATTGCCACTTACTTCATATATGCATACTCACTTCACCATCCGCCACCCCAAAGTAACTCACTCTACAAAACACACACACACACACACACACACACACACACACACACACACACACAGCTTTGCGCCCTGTCCGCCAATGCCCAACAGCTGGCTTTGCTGAGTCCACTGCGCATATCCCCTCACCCTGCATCCTCCCTCAGCCATGACCCCCACGGCCATCGTGACACCGACCCACCAATCACTCCACTTCCGAGCGCCACCCACGACTCCTGATCAGAACAATCCCTCTTACATCGAAAGCGGACCGCGCCCTCGTCTCCAATCTCTACCTCGCTCACTGAAGCCGTGAGTACCCGCGCATGCATTCCTGCCAGCTGTTACGCTACCCCTACCTTCCCCCCTTCCTCTTACGCAACCTACAGCTGATGCTATCATCAGATGCAGACCTTCTGCATCCCCCCCACGCACCACCGTCGCTATATTCGATGCACTCATCCCACCTGCTCTACGTCACCGCCTCCCGCGGTCACTGCGCTGTCCATCGCCTCTGCCCCACCAAACTCATGCTTCCTCCACTCCTCCCTCCCCTGGCACCGCTCCCCAAGCGAGCCGTCGCCAGTCGGCAGTGACTCCCCCTCTGCTACCTCCTCTCTCTGCTGCAAGTAATCGCCCCTATCGTCACCGCGACCTCGCCTCCCACGCGAGTCCTCACTCATTCCTCCATCTTCCGCCCCGTCCTCACTCATCCCTCCATCCCCCGCCCCGTCCTCGCCACTCTTGCCTTCGCTTCCGTCATCCGGAGACTGCTCAGAGCCTGCGCGTATTACAAAGCGAGACAGGGGAGAAGGGGGGGGGGGGGGGGGGGGGAGTGGAAATCTCAGAGTGCTCTGTAGACTGACTGGCACCAGCATCAACCACAGAGAGCGGATGGTGACGCCGAAAATGCTGAATAGGGACAAGGGAATGGAGCTGGTACATATGTTGAACGTTTTATTCATGAGGTACTTTCTGACGGCATGCTAACTGAACAGAGGGTGAGAAGGGGGGGGGGGGGGGGGGAGATGCGGGAGATTGTTGCCGGCTGCAATGTCGCGGCATTGGACATGTCTGGACCAGACTTTCATGATTACGCAATAATAGAGGATCGAAACGATCAGCTGAGTATAACGAATGCAGCTGAGTGTGTGATAGTATGGAATGGAATGGACTGGAATGGCGTGTGTAAGAGCAAGTGTGTTGGTATCAGGTATGGACATCACTCTCATTTTCAAATACACTTAAAATTCATGATTGAAATAATCCATGGCTGCTCTGTTGTTCGGGGGAGGGAGGGGATGGGGGGCACCGTCGTCGTCGTCGCCACGGTCACGCGCTGAGCGCCCCCTCCGCAGCCCCGTTGTGTCGTAGACCGGGGGAGGCGCGGGTGGGGGGCGGGAGGACGGCTCGGGCCGCTCCCGCGTGCGCTTGCCGGCCCTAACACCCCCGCAGCCACGTCCACACAGGTCTCAGTCACTTACGGCGAAGAGACAGCATCCCAACATTGCGCAGACATAACAAACGCCACCCCCAACACACACAGACACACAACACACACAAATAATACACACGCAACACACACACACACACACACACACACACACACACACACACACACACACACACAGGCTGGTGGATTCTCTTGGTAGTGAGAAAGCACGACGACATAACTTCCCTGAGGACTTCAACAACAGTGTGCCAAATCATCCACAACGGCTGTTGGAAATAATGCGGATACAGCAATGATATAAGACAGAATTGTGTGTGTGTGTGTGTGTTTGTGCTGCATGTCTAATTTAAAAATCTGTTTCTCTAAATATTTGTGCATGTAACTGCGAGGGGAGCACGCACCTGACCGCCTCCCCAATCATTTCATCAAATTCGTCGAAAGTGTACTTAACCTCCTTTCGCGCACGCCGTGCCCGGCTGCTGCCGTCCTCAAGAATGACACCCACATCGAGCCGCAGACGAGAGGTGGCCTGGCGGTGGAGTGAGAAAGGGTGGGGGGTGGGGGGGGGGGGGGGGGGGGGGGGGGAGTGAGTGAGTGACTGAGTGAGGGCATTGGCATTTGATGCTTCGAAATAATAATTCGAAACTTACGAAATACACGACACGGCACAAGACATGACACGACACAAGCCCGAGTGATTGTCTCAATGAAACTGAAAAAGCAAAAAAAGCGAGTGTCATCTGCTACACTTACTCCGAGCGCTAAGATTCCCCAAATAAATCAATTGATAATAATTACTTCAACTCTAAAGACTTCCCAGGCAAACCAAAGGCGGTGACTGAGAGAGTTGCTGGTGCGGAGGGGCGACGGTGCGGCATAACACGCAGGTCTCAACTAACGGTTTTGACATTTCAGATACTACAGGGTTTATATGGTTGGGCCTGGGTTTAATTTGCGCTTACCCTGCGCCGCCGCTCCGCCGCCTCCGCGCGTTCCGTTAGCTCCACCACAATACTGTCCACCTCTGTGATAAGCTGCTTGTCACAGCGCTTGCGACTGCCCGTCATCCGCCCCATCACCCCCTGCCCCCACACCACCCTCCCTCAGAACATGTGAACGTAGTGCCCTCAACAAGCAGGTGCCGGCGAATTCGTGTATGGAGGTTTGTGTACCAGTATGCCTGTGTTTACCTGTGTGGCTGTGTGTGTATGTGTGTGTGTGTGTGTGTGTGTGTGTGTGTGTGTGTGTGTGTGTGTGTGTGTGTGTGTGTGTGTGTGTGTGTGGAGGACTTTTCTATGTAGAAATACGTTTACGTATGCACATGTCTCCTTAAAAAGCTCATGCTCCTACGTAGACGTGTCTGATTATATGAATATCGTGCAAGTACATTGCATTATATTTAAGTGAATATACTCGAGGGTTTTTATCACAATTTCCATTGACTGTCAATGTGTAAAGGGATTGAGGACAGAGGGAGGGGTTGATGGGGAGCGGACTGGCCTGCAGCTCCTCCACTGTGGAGGCCGCGATGGCCCAATTTCCAGGCGGCACATCCCATTGGCCTTTCTTTACTCGGCTCCGCCTGTTTGAAATCCAAAATGGGCCGCATGCATTCAGACCTTCAGTCACTTCCAATCCTTTCTCCATAAACAACACTACGAAGTGTCCGCGACGATGCGCTCACAGCGGATGAACAGAGGGCTGAATAAGACAGTCTGTGTTTCAGGCTAACGGGTGATGTGAAAAGATGCAAGGCAGGAGTGTGTGCGTGTGTGCTCACGCAAACGCGATAGTGTGCGAGTGTGCATAATTTTGTGAATGTATGTGGGTGAGTGGGTATATGCGTGTGCTTGTGTGTGCGCATGCGTGTATTTATGTGTGTGTGTGGGGGGGGGGGGGGCTTATAGGTGCACGTGTAGGTGCGCGAGCACGTGTGACTGTCTGCAGGGATAATTCAATGTACAGAATTTGATTCCGACTTCATTGGTTTGGGGTTTTCAAGATTTGAGGTTTATAGTGACGCATCTCAAGCGTTGGAGGTGTGTGTGTGTGTGTGTGTGTGTGTGCGTACCTGGGAGGCGGTGGCGTGTGGACGTATAGCCGGGTGCAGGCCATGTCGGGAAAGTCCATCCACCAGTAGGATCGCCCCTGAGAGTCGATGCCTGCAAAGGGTCGTCAGTCAGTGCCTGCCTGCGATATGCCTTCCCCGCAAAGCCATATGTCGAAGCTACCCTGATGAAGAGCGTCACAAACTCTGAACACACTTGATTTAAAAATTTGCAAAAATATAAGAACAGAAACTAAGACAAAATGCTAAATCATCAAATTTCCCATATCAGAGTTTTGGACTCAAAGCGAAACGCAACCACCGCTCTTTGCCCGCCAAACTGCAGATGTGAGGCTCCCGATGAGAGTGAAGCAGTGAACACGTGTCGCGGAGACGGAAGGGCGCCCACCCAATGGCTCTCGCCGGAAATCCTCCAACTCTTGCGCCGTTGGCGCTCCCCCGCGCCGCTGCGCCGCCTTCGCCTTCGCCAACAGCGCATGCCGCTCCTTCTCACGCATCCGCGACACGCGCGCCGCCTCGTCCACCCGATCCCGGGCGTCGTTGCAGTCCAGGCGGATCTCGCACAGTGCCTTCAGCAAAATGACCCTAACAAAACAAAATAATCGTTCCGCCAATACACCCTTTGTAGCATCCACACGCTCACCCCCCCGCCCCCCTTTCAGCCCCATCCTGTAAAGACATCCTAGCCCATGATTATGCAGTTATCTTCAGGGTTATACTACAAGCTGGCACGCAGCCAGATAAAAAACCCTTGCATTCACGACAGCAGCCTTCCTTCAACTCCCCTCCCCAACAGCACACCCGCCTGACAACATTCTCCCCAGGTCAAGCGAAGTCAAGCTGAGAAAGGAATGGATTATTTTTCAATATGAAAAATAGAGCTTCACTGTGGAGTTCCATTGCATGACACCTGTCACTACCATTACCAAAAAAGTCTGAAAATAATCATCACTGACAACAGCTTTCTAATCGTATTCATCCCCCGCCACAGACCTGTCTGATGTATAAACACTTTGTCCACCATCACACTCACGGCAGTAACAGTAAAGACGTTCCACTATTATTTACTGAACGACCCTCACAACATTTCACAAAGGCACCTCTTTCAAAATATGTGGGTGTTGTCTGTATGTATGTGTGTGTATGTATGCGTATATGTGCGTGTGCGCGCGTGAGTATGTGTGTGTGTGTGTGCGTGTGTGTGTGTGTGTGTGTATGTTTATGTGTATGTATATCTGAGTGTGCTTGTATATGTATATGTACTTTTTTTGTGTGTGTGTGTGTGGGTGGGTGCGTGTAGCTTCAACCGAGATAATATATTTCTCTTTCATTTCTTGTGGGGGGGGGGGGGGGGGGGGGGGAGGGGAAGAGATTCCCCACCTCCGCTGCGAAGGCAATGCTGCATACAGTGCCCCCGGGTCGTCATTCTTCCCGGTCGGTAGCGGCTGCTTGCCCCCATCCCCGACAATGTCCCAATACATCGCGAGTTGCTTCGCAAGAAAGCGGTGCCACTCCGCTGCGGGCATGGAGGTGCGGGGGAGGATGCCTGACAGCAGTGCCTGGCAGCCAGAAAAACGGGACAGGGGAGTAATTAAGACAAGCCGACCGGTAGCGCTACTGTCTCCCCTTTCCCTCCCTCGCACGCACACACACACACACACACACACACACACACACACACACACACACACACACACACACACACACACACACACACAAAAACCTCATATATTTGCACAAACTATAGGGCCGAAACGACTCCCGAGTTGACATAGGCCCATGTTCAATTCAAAACTGAGGGAGTTGCACGGCGCATCGACCATAACCCGAAGACCCATCCGTCGGTCAGGTATATGGATGGTACTCTCAAAAGTAAGCGCTGAGGTGACTGAAAAGAGAAAGGTATGTGTGAAAGAGCGCGGAAGCTCATGATATTGTATGCACTAGCAGAGTGCATGCGCAGCATTGCTTCGGTCAAAACATGTACATCACAAACTGCTAATGCTCATAAATGCACTGATCGTCTGCCAGGCCACACACACACACACACACACACACACACACACACACACACACACACACACACACACACACAGCTCGCATATAAACCGGGAATCTCGCTATTTAAAAACAAAGGCCCACTGCACACGCGCACCCGTCCTCCCTTGACTAATTCACCCACACCACCAACACTAGCAACCCGCGCGCGTATTGCCTTACCCGGTGAATCTCCACCAGCAGGCCACTCCTGCCAACATTCTCCACCACCTCCCTCTCCAGCTCCTCCGCAGTGAACTCCAACCTGATAAGTTCCACCAGAGCAGTGGATGTATCATTAATGCTGTCAATGCCAGAACTGCCATCACATAAGTGAGTGTCTCTGTACGGGGGTGTATTTCGTGGAATTCCTTCGTTCTGAATCATTAATGTGTGTGTGTGTGTGTGTGTGTGTGTGTGTGTGTGTGTGTGTGCGTGTGTGTGCGTGTGTGTGTGTGTGTGTGTGTGTATGTGTGTATCTGTGTGTGAGTGGGCGTGTGTGTTTTCGTATGTGTGTGTATGTCTGTATATTTGTATATATGCGTGTGGTTTTTTCGTTTGTGCGCACGCGCGCTTGTTTCTGTATTTCTCATATAATCCCATAATTGTTCAACGTCTTCCGTGTGTAAGGAATGGAGGAAAACACCTCATATTCAAGTCAGACTTGAATGTATCCAAAAACTCGAGTACAGTCGCCATTTCCCACATCTGTTGCACCTCCGCCATCTCCACCCGCACTTCCTCCTCCGTTCGCTCTCGCAACGGCGCTGCCAGTCACACAGATGCACAACGCTCAGCCACAGCGAGTGGCACACCATCACCCTCGGCACACCTGCCTGCTGACTTAATTTGGATGTAGAGATGTAATGCTTTAATGAGGTGTGCCATATGACACATCTCTACTTCCACCCCACTCCCACAAACATACGCATCCCACTGTGAAGGCAGGCATATGTTCAGACTCTCTTATATCCCCTCACACACACATCACCGAACCCTCCACTCCGCCGCGAGCGCACACGAACATAGACCCATTCAACCCTCCCCCCACATATTCACAAGCATCCACACAGAAACCGAATATCCACTCTTACAAATTTATGCACACCCATCAATACACAATCTGCCACAAACAACACACCAACATAAACTCACAGACTCCGGCACGTTCACATCCACCTTATCACGATACACACGTATACACTCCACACTCAAACGCATGCACATCCACTCACCGCCCAAAATAGGGTCACACAGACATGCTTGTGCACCCACTCACCCCTCCCACACAACCGCACATAATTTCCACAGATATTCTCACTAAAATTATCGCACACACACACACACACACACACACACACACACACACACACACACACACATACCACAAACATACACACGCGCGCACACAAACACACACACACACACGCACAGACAAACACACACACACACATTCTCCACTACATATACCTAGACATACAAACAAGCAAGCTGACTCATCCCTCACCCCTCCCGACTGACACACACATGCACACATCGCTCACCCTTCTTCTCAGGGACTGTCTCCTCCTCGGCTTCTGCCTCATCCGATTCATCGCCGTCCCCACCGTTGCCCCTCCTCTGCTCGGACGCGTCCGCCTCAGCCAGCGACGCCGCAATCGCGGAGTCAAGCCCGTCATCCTTGTGCTTCCGCAGCTTCTGCCGCATTTCAGTATCCGGGCGAGGGGGCTTCGCTTTGGGCTTTGCCTTCTTTCGCCCACGCCGCCGTTTCCGCCCACTCCCCCCAAAGTCGGAGTCATCACTCTCATCCCCACTCTCACTGCTGTCCCTCTCAGAGTCATCACTCCCCCTTTCATCATCCTCGTCATCATCCTCATCACCATCCCCACCGCCGCCGCCGCCCTCCTCCTCGATGTTGAAGTCACTGTCATCCGCCTGACTATCACCCCTCTCCTCCTCCTCCTCATCATCATCATCATCACCCGAGCTGACACCCTCCCCTTCCTTCTCTCCGTTCTCAGCCGTCCCGTCCCCCCCGGCTTCAGCTTCTCCCCTCTCACCCTCCACTCCCACCTCCTCCTCGTCGCCCGCCTCACCCTTCCTCGCCCCGTTCTCGCCCTGCGTAACACGCCGCCGAGGCTCGCCCCGCTCCGCCCCTCTCCTCGCCCCCTCTACTGACGGCCCCTCCCCTTCGGCCGCCATCTCGGCCGTATCGTCTGTCGGGGGAGAAAAAGGCACGGGGCGCCTACCTGCAGCAGACGCCGCGCAAAGCCACCGCTTACAACAAAAGTCACCGACCACGGCTACCCGCTACCCTGTGCTCCCTTACACAACGCGCATGTAAAGAGAGCGAGTGATGAGGCGGACGGCGACAGAGGGCGTTGACGAGGTGAGGCGTGGATGAAGGGACGCACGGGACGGATGAGAGGCGTTGCCAGCGAACGACGACGAAGTGCGATCAGCGTTTTACGAGCTACTGAAGCTGTTTCTCGCCTTCAGTGAAAGCACGAGCCGACGCGGAGCACAGTTCTAATTGACCCTCTCACCACAAGACTACTTGCGTGCCGGATTTATTACGTGCATTCAAACAGCGGCGAGACTTTCCTCCGCCGCGCGCCCTTTTCCTCGCCCCCAATACTACCCCAGATACTAGATCACGCGCGCGTTTCAGGTCGCCCCGCGTTTCCGCCACTCGATCGCCGCCGCCGCCCGTCAAGAACTAGAGTTTCTGGAAGCGTACCCAGTGCACAGCCAGTCAGTCCACGTTTCGAGATGTGTGTTTCGGGGCTTCTCCAGTCGCCGATTATTTTTCCTTACACGCCCTTGCAGTCGGGATAGAATGAGCCTGTGACGCCAGTCGTCAGCGCCTAAGGCGGAGTGTATATGGCGCAGGAGGGCAACTGCTGTGCTGAGATGACGACCGACCGACCGAGCAGCGCAGCGTCGAATTCAAATATATCACTGCACGCACAGATTTCAAACCGCCGCATCATCAAGGAAGTAAACATTAAAAAAAAAAAAAAAAAAAAAAAGTAAAATACCTCTGCTATATAATCTGTGATTGATACTCATGTGTTCCAAATACTGCGGCGGGAAGTAATACTGATGGTAATGATTCAGCCGTCAAATTACCATTATTAAAGGGGAAAATGCTGGTGGCCTCCACTGCTTTTTCCCCTTGTCCGTGCTCATCTAGTTTTTCTTGTAACCAAACTCCTCCACTGCTTTTTCTTGTAAGATTTTTTTAATTTAAAGGGGAAAAAAAGGAAAAAGGAAACGAGCGGAATCTATTATTATTGTCACTCTTGCTCTCTTATTGCCCCCCCCCCCCCCCCCCCCCCCCCCCCCCCTTTCCCCTGTCCACGTTCCAATAGTGCTTCTTGTAATCATTCTTAGCGGAATGTACAAGCAAAGAAGGAGGCAAGAAAGGGCAAGAAAGCATAAGCCCTCGGAGCAGGGAGGCACGCGAAAGCAATTGTACCGCCCTCTTGCTACGCGCCACGGAGATAAGAACCATCATGCCATGAAGAAACACGGAAACACGATGCATGAACCCACTACGCACGTCAGCAAGAAAACGACGGACGGGACCGCCGAACAACCTCATTTTGTCCTTCATGCGGGTACAAGTTTAAGGCTTCAAAAAAATAGCGATAGTCTGCCGCCGTACATAGATACACAAGCTTTAGAAACGTCGAGCAACCACCAAAATGGCCAACCGATCAGCCAACTTAATTGCCATAGGAACCAACCGAACCTCGTCCCAAGGGCCAAAGGGGTAGCAGTAGTCATGAATATACTTAATGGACGGCGTGCCAAGAGGCAACAGAAGACAAAGTGTGGATGTCGGCATCGAGCTTAGCTTGTTGAGCTCCCAACGAAAGGCCGTCAGGAAGCGGAAGTAGCCCCCGCATCCGGAACGCTAGAGTTCGCGTTCACAATCAAGTCCCGCCCCTTAACACCAACCCCTTCCCCGCGCCTTAGCCATGAACTCCTCCAAACCATGATCAAGACCCCAATCGTGGTCATGTCCTACCAATCCCTTCTATCCCCTCCTATCATCTTACTCGCTTTGTCATCATCGCTATAACCATCAAGACCGCTCAAATGCGCTACTAGTCACCTCCACCCCATCAACAATGAAATTGTAACATGCTAAGGCCCACATATCTTCACCCCTTACCAATGGCATGACACCCCCGTGATGGATGGAGCGATCATGGAGCCGGGTAACGTACGACGAACAAGAGCAACGGGGGATATTGTTAATGAGCATGGAGATCGGCGTCCGCTCCCGAAACATGATAGCAAATGAGGTCGCCGAGGAGGAGCTAAAGCCACGAAAGTCCCCCGGGGACTCACTCCTTCTTAGGCACTTTTGGACATGGAAGGTGTGGCCCGGTGAGGGACCAAGCACCCGGTGTGCCGTCATCATGTATCGGCTATAGGGAACGCGGGCGTGGGAAACATGCGAAGCAAAGAACATAGCCAAAGCTCCACGGCCACTTCCCGAAATAGCGCACACATAATCCGCGGGTAAAGGACCATAGAAGGCCAAGAGAATAAGGAAAGCGCGCGAGTCTTCGTTAGGAGTGCGCGAAATGCCGCGCTGAAGGTGACATTTCGTGTCGCGCGGCCGCAATTGGGGTTGATCTCCGTGAATGGGGATGATCTCCCTACATAAGTAACTTCTATTTTATGGTCAGATTGATTTGAATCTAGAGGTTTGCATATCCAATATCATGTGTACGGGACAGTAACTCTAGCGGTTACTGTTACCGTCAATATCGGCGCGTCTCACCTGCAGGGCAACCACCTTGCCCGAGCAGTTAGACGCAGCCAACGACCAACGACTTCCCCAACGGTCAGCTCTAGCTACCCCGTGCCTTATAAGTCGTAGCTAGCCACGAGCCTAGGCACTCTCTGCTTTTGCGCTCAGCCAATCTAGGCTTCTCGCGAATGCAGTCTCGACTCTCGTAGTCGAGCAAGGTGTCAGTTTTACCTTTTTGTCCCATGCGCACTCGAGCGTCACGCGACACTTCCCCTCGTTCAGCTACGCAGTTCCCCAACATGCAGCCTGAGCAGTCTACATCCGCCGCAGCGGCCGACCCTCACGCTACCTCACTCGAACAACGCACAGCCGAAGAGATCCGTACGGCAGTGTTGGCATCAGAACAACGGATTACTGAGCATTTTTTGACGGCTAACGCTGCCTTACTCGCCCAGCTCCAGCAAACGACAGCCACACCTGCTACTACTGATCAACAGCAGTCCATTCCCACCGACGCGACCACAGCGACGGAGGGTGGTAAGGAGGCCCCCGAGCCACCTATCGACATGCTCGAAGACGAATCCGACCCTACCGATTTCGTCGACTTCACCTACTACGGCAAAGTCATCCAAGCCGGCCTTGAACGTCCCCCTCGAGACGTCGAGGAGCCGCGTCTGTGGACCCTCACAGACGACACCGCCCGCGCGCTAAGCGACAAACGCACCCAAGCGGCCTACGACGAGTACCTACACATCGGGTGCGATGCCTTCTTCGACAGCTGCGCCAACGCGGCAATTGGCGAGGCATTGGACACGCTGTCGCAAGGCCCACCTTTACCGACAGAGCAGGCGGCAGCGATTGCCCTCATCCGAGCGGGTCATCGCACCCACACAGCGACGGAGGAGGCCGCCCGTACTAGATTGGGCTTCCTCCGCCTCACCAAGGGCGGACAAACGAGCACGGATGCGGACCGCGTCTTTGCCGAACTCGCCCACGAGCGCTTCTGCCGACCGCGCCCTACCGCGGTCTCCGGCACATTGGATGCGCTTCGCCAAGCGTTCGTCGACCGCACGCTGGAAGTCAGCCTACACGCCGCCAGCAAGGCCGCTGCCGGAGCTGCCTTCGCAAAAGTCACACCGGACAAGCCTCCCGGCCCCGATGCGCGAGCCCGCAAGGCCGCCGCCGACAAACGCAAAGCCGCTGCAGCAGCAGCAGCAGCAGCCCGCGCTACCCCGCCACTCAAGCCGACCGACTCGGCTAAACCCTCGACCAAGAAATGACGGTGTGGCCCGCCGCGCCGATTCCTGCTCCCCGACGTCTTCCTACATGCGCCACCGCGTGCGTCGAAGATGGCGGGAGTGGGAGCGCATCGGCGCGAGCGGCCAAGTCCTAAACTGGATCCGCCATGGCGTCCGCGTGAAGTTCAAACACGGCCTACGCCCCAAGCCCTTCAACCACGGCATCTCAATGCTAGACGCGACGCCGGCCCAACTCGAGTTTCTAAACTCGAAGCTCCCCCGCTTCGAGGCTTGCGGTGCTTGGGAGCGGGCGGACAACCCTCGCTACGTTTCCCGGATGTTTTTAGTTCCAAACCCGGATGCAACCAATGGCGTTTGATTATCGACCTTCGAGAACTCAACCGTTATTGCTCGACCTTCACCATGACGTGCGAAACGCTCAAACACCTACGTCACCTCTCGCGTCCGGGCGACTACTTCGTCTCCCTCGACCTTGCCGACAGGTACTACACCCTTGGCATCCGGGAGGAAGACCGCGACTTCTTCACGGTCAACTACCGCGGCACGCTATGGCGCCTAGCATGCCTTCCCATGGGCTGGTCGGGTTCGGCTTACTATTTTTGCAAGCTCACTCAGGTGTTCACAAACCACCTACGTCGCCCCCCGCAACCGGTGTCAGCGGCTACGCTTCCCCACAGTCGCCGCCCTACAAAGCACTTCCTCCAAAACGCGCGATGGCGTGGGACCCGACTACTCCCCTACATGGACGACTTCCTTTTCCTCGCCGACTCCTACACGGACGCCCTCCTACTGCGACAGCGCGTCCAAGCCCTACTCGACACCCTCGGCCTCGAACGCAACACCAAGAAAGGCGTTTGGACACCGACTCAAGTGGGCGACTACTTGGGGTTAACGGTGGACCTCCGACACGGCATGTTTCGCGCCCCGCCCGCGAAACTCCACCAGCTCGCGCAACATGCCTCATCCCTACTCGGCCGAGCCGCCTCCAACGCCCGATGGCTGCCTACACGCCAACTTGCGGCTTTCGCCGGAAAAGCACAGTTCCTCTACCTCGCAATCGCTCCCGCGCGCTTCTTTTTGCGCGAACTCCACAACGTGTTAGCCACACGGGTTGGGTGGGGCGGACGCGTCCGCCTCACCCACCAACTACGCCGAGACCTCGAGTGGTGGCGCACGGTCCCCACTCAACACAACGGCCGGTCCATCTACAAGCCTATCGAGACCGCCTACCTCTACGCCGACTCGAGCGACTACGGTTGGGGTGCCGTTCTAAACGAGGACTCCAACTATCAAGCCCGTGGCTTTTGGAGCGCCACCGACCGCCTTCAACACATTACGTGGAAGGAACTCCGAGCGGTGCGACACGCGGTAGAATTTTTCCTACCTCAACTCCGAGGCCGGCAAGTCCTCCTACACGAAGACAACACGGCTGTGGTCGCCGCCCTCACCAAGCTCACCTCCCGCTCGCCCGTCATGATGGCCGAACTCCGACGCCTATGGTACCTCCTCGACAGCAACGACATCAACATCCGGCCGCGCTACATCCGCTCGGCAGCCAACATATGGGCCGACGCGCTCAGCCGCGAGTTGGACTACGAGGACTGGCAGCTCAACCCCCGTGTTTTCGCCCACCTTCAACGCCAGTGGGGGCCTCACACGATCGACCGCTTCGCGTCTATGCTCAACGCGCAGCTACCCCGCTTCAACGCCCGCTGGCGCGACCCCCTCTGCGAGGACGTCGACAGCCTCCGCCTCTCCGACGACGCGTGGCGCCGAGAAAACAACTACTGCAACCCGCCATGGTCTGCCCTCCCTGCCCTCGCCGCCAAACTCGCCCAAGCTCAAGCCTCGGCCACGGTCATCGCCCCCTTTTGGCCCAACAAACCGTGGTACCACGCGTTCGCTCGATTGGCCACCGAAACGCTACACTTCCCAGCGGCGCGCGACCTATTCTTTCCCGGCAGGCGCGGCAAGCCCGAGGGGGTCGGGCCTCCCGCGTGGAGCATCGTGGCCTTTCGTCTCTAACCCCTTCGTGGCTCTACACCCGGCGCGGAGCGATTGGACGGGCGCTTCACCCGCAACAATTAAACGCCCTGGTACGGCGCGTGCCGCCTCTGCGTACAGGACCGCCCCGCTACGGCCTACGCCTCGAAGCACCACCGGCGCCCTGGTCCGCCAATCTGGCTGAAACTTTCCAAGACCTCCTAGGAACTGACAAGCTAGGGGTTACAGCGGTCGCTCTACTTAGCAACTCCCTAGCGCCCTCTACGTACTCAAGCTACGACAGCGCGCTGCGGCAATTTTTTATTTTTTGTACACAGGAAAATATCGCCCCCCTACATGCCACTCCCGCTACCATGGTACGCTACACCGCTTGGTTAGCCCTGCTCGGCACGGTCGCCGCAAGCTCCCTGCAACCCTACTTCTCTGCTGTCAACAAGTTCTTTCGAGACCACAAGCGCCAACCTATTGCGGTGGGCGACCTCCTTGCGGACGCCCGACGTGGCCTTGAAATGCTGCAGCACCGCCTCGTCCCCGCCACCACGCGCCTTCCTCTACCCGCGCCCGTCGCCCTCAACATCTTACAGGCCGCCGACACACTGCGCCTCACCCTTCCGTGGACACCCGCAGCGCTCTCCCAACTGCAACGTTTTAGAGCTTGCCTCGCTGTGTGCGTCAATTACACTTTTTTCTGCCGGGCCGAAACTGGCGCCCGTTGCCAGACAGGCGACCAAATCGTCGACAGACCTTCGCAGCAAATCTGCCTGTTCGTAAGGAAATCTAAAGGCGACCAGCGCCGCGACGCCAGCGAGAAGCAGGTTATCGCTATCCCAATCGCCGCCAACCCCGTCCTGGCGGACCTGCTCGACTACTACACGGAACAGCGCGCTACATTATGCAATAAATTCTACAGCAAGCCACCCCCGCTCGCTTTCTGGAGTTTCTCACCTGCAGAACCCTCCGCCGATTGGGGTGCCGCGTCCACCATCTCCACCTGGCTCTCCCTCGCCCTCCTCACAGTCCACTCGTCCGCGCCCGCCGGCTTTAAATGGACGTCGCACAGCCTACGGAAAGGCGCGGCGTCCGCTGCCAGCTGCATCGGCGCGCCCCTCCCCGTAATCAAATTTATGGGTGGTTGGGCCAAGAACAGCTCTGTGACCGAAGGCAAATATATTGACCCAACCATGACCCCATCACCTGCTGCTTGGCGGTTCTTCGGCTGGCTCACTCCGTCCCCCCCGCAACACTAATTCTGGCTGTGCAAGCCTTTGGCTTTAGGTTACTGGCAAAACGTGCCCTAGGGTAAATGGTCAGATTGATTTGAATCTAGAGGTTTGCATATCCAATATCATGTGTACGGGACAGTAACTCTAGCGGTTACTGTTACCGTTAATATCGGCGCGTCTCACATGCAGGGCAACCACCTTGCCCGAGCAGTTAGACGCAGTCAACGACCAACGACTTCCCCAACGGTCAGCTCTAGCTAGCCCGTGCCTTATAAGCCGTAGCTAGCCACGAGCCTAGGCACTCTCTGCTTTCGCGCTCAGCCAATCTAGGCTTCGCGCGAACCCACCCACCCATCCCTATAATCCTGCGCTAATTGACCCCCAGACCCTGTCTGTGGGTGTCTTTTGGCCAAATTGTAAGCAAACTTACATCTTTGGCAAAACGTGCCCTAGGGTAAATTACAAATAATGAAGCCCCTGGAACTGATATCCTGGTTTGTTTTATTTAACAAACACAGAATTGCAGTAAAAATTAATCAATGATACTGATACGCACCCGTGCAAATATCTGCTACCGTTACCTTACCAGGCGGGGCCCTGAAGAGGCCACGACGCGCCGTTGGGATGAGAACCGACACCCGCGTTCCATTCTTCGTTCCCACCCGCGATACTCCTCGTACCGCTGCTGCTGAGCATAGCAAGCAGGGCGGTAGCGATGAAGCAAAGGGGGGCAGGCGGAAACACCTAGCGCTGCAGGTTTCAGGTTCGATCTATTTACCTCTTGGTGTGGAGCCCGTCACTGGAAACTCTCCGCTCTGCAGACGGTCAATCAAACGCAGCCCTGTCGCCGTCGGCGCCCGAGCAAGGAACGGCCGTGCATCCGGGCGACGGGTCCCTTCGGTCACAGACGGGTATGCTCGCTTTACGGGCTTTGCTCTAAGAGTCTGAGCGCGTCAAAGGTTACTCTATCGCTGGTTATATGTTTTGCCGGGAGGCAGTCTGGATTGTCACTTTCCGAGTGATGTGATTCGATGAATATTTTTTTGACCCGTGGCACTCGTTCCAGGCCCTGTCACGTCGCGGTGGCCGACGGAGTCGGGATGAGTATTGAGCAGGCGACGTTGCGGAAAAATATATCCGAAAGCTTTCATAGGTTTGACGACGGTGGCAAAGGATGGCTGGGGTCAGGTGACCTGAAGTGTGCTGTCGCCTCGCTGGTCGGCTACAAGCCGTCAAAGGTGAGGCGGTGCTGGTTGACAGGTGACACACTTCACTTGGACAACACCGCCAGAGCTGAACTGCGCTCGTGCTGCTGGTGGCGCTCCTGCGATAGGTTGAGCTGGAGGAGATTCTACGGGCTGTGCCGGAGGGGGCTGTGATGGACGAGGAGAACTTCTCGTCGTGTATGGAGTGGCGCCTGGGGATACAGGACCCAGACCAACGCACCCGTCAAATATTCAAGTCCTTTGACTATCGATGTACACTCAACCCTCCTCTCACCCCACCCTCCCATTTGCTGCCGACGGCTGTCCCTCAGGTTCTGGCTTTATCAGCCAGGCGGACCTGCTCAAGGTGTTTTCAAACTGCGCACCACACATAAGTCGAGAAACTGTCAGGCAGGCGAGTCGCCTATGCGCCTCTTCGCTGGCTCTTAGCTACATACACGAAGTGGAAATGTTGCGAAAGCAGTGATGCGCGTGCGAGGAGGGGCTGTGCTGTTGCGGTTCGTCGTAAAATGGTGCTTGGTCAATGACAACAAGTGTCAATAACTCTTGCTGGTCTGTCTACCCCGTGGTTGCAGGTTTTTGATGAGCTGGACGCAGACAGAGATGGGCGGGTGAGCATGCACGAGTTTATCAACATTATGAAATTCGGTGCTCAGCCGTCAAGGGCGCACTTCATCCGGCAGTGAATTAGTGGCATGCATATCAAGGCTGTGAGAGGAGAGTCGCTCTTCGCAATCCGCAGTGCCATCTCCGAACTTCAGGTGCCATGGCAGACTGCAGCAGGCCGGCAGCATAGGCTGGGAGGACAACACCAAATGACCGCATTATCATATGCAATGGTTGAGTGTCGTGCAGAGAAGAAAGAAACCTCGAAATTTGGGTACGCAAGAAAAGGCTGTGAAATTATTTTAGGTACAACAATGTCGGTTTTTGCAATTCAAACGCTGTGTCACTCTTTCAAGATGTGAATCAGTGATGTGCCTATTCTTGGCTGAAATGGGTGTGGATATGTCGATTTAAATGCAATAGTCTGACATTGTTGTCTGCTCTCGAGTTGGGCACACACACACACACACACACACACACCATGAGCCCGTATTTTCTGTCCCTCCGAAAACTGTTGTGTGAGATGTCCCAAGGAGTGTACACGCCAGCAATGCTACAATGAGTCTATACTGGCTGTGCATTTGAGTAAATTTAGTTCTACCAGGGATGGAAGCGGGAATGCCGCATGCATGACATGGGTGCTCAACATTCTTCACTGAGTATTGGAGCCGTGTGAGAGACATCACGGAAGGACAGCTGGATGAATGGCCAACCATAGGACATAAGCTGCAACGAGTCCCATCTAATTATAAATGCAAAGACAAACAGCCTATGAAAGATCTTTCCTGTGGAACGATGAACGGCAGTTTAATTAAATGCAACCACCAGGACGATGCGAGCTACAACTACTATTAATCAATCTACATTGACAACACTGAACTACACTCGGGACAAAAGTTGGAAAACGGAATTCAATAATAGCAGCAGCACTTAGGGTAAGTACAAACCCTTAAATTGACCTAAATTACACAAAATCGCGTGCAACCCTAAAATTTTGCATGACGAATCTTGTGCGCGGCGTAGATTATTTGGCTTTCAACCGAAGTGGAAACACAAAAAATTCGCGAAAAGACGCGCCACAGAGTAGCGCGCCGAGCTGTTTTGTTGCCTCATAGTTGCACCAAATGCTCGCATTTGACCAAGCCGCTCAACTTATGTTGAAAACTGGACGTGCCGCGTTGTCACTTAGTGCATGCTACGCGTAGTGAGTCACTCGAACCCATGCAGCGCCCAATAAGTACGGGGAAGCCGTGGTTGTCGCGTTTCTATGGCTTAAGTTTGGCTGAGTGTGCACGTGAGAAGGTACCGTGCTACATGGGCATGGCGACGCACGAAAGCCTTTATGGAAATTTTGGGGCTTACCCCCCACATTGCCGGCAGCAAACCAGCGAGAGGGCAATTGTCGTAGCGTGTTTAGCACTCCACGGCGCGCGCTTGAGTCACCCCGCAATGACTAAGTATGAGGGCGGCGTGCATGCACTAAGCGAAGCGGGTCCGGGTGGGGTGCAAAGTTGTTCATGTTTTACTCGCAGGCCGGGCAAGGGCGCCACACACACCAAGTGCTACGCCATACATTGTCAAAACCACTCGTGCATGGCGAGACTCGTGGGAGGCGGACCCCCTCGGTGGTGTGAGCTGTGGCAGGGTTTATCGTGGTGCGGGGCAACGGCATGC